>JALRMF010000642.1:0-18237 GCA_026120015.1 Dendrostoma leiphaemia
GCTTAATAAAGGGTTTTATAGTTAATAAAGTCTATTACTTATTTTAAAAGAAATAGGTTTTAAAAACATTATTTTAGTCTAAGTAATTTTTTAAATCATTATATCTTAGTATAAAAGTATATATTATTAATAAAATATACTTTTCTAAGTATATTAAGTTATCACTGTCTCTTAAAAATAAATTTTTATAGCTTTTTTAATTAGTAGCATTTGTATGCAAAATATCTTTTTTTACCATAGTTAAAATATTTGCTTAATAGCTTTTAGTTAGCGGCTTCTAATTCTATAAAGCCTAAGTATATTATTCTGCTAATAGCCATGCTATTATTAAATTGTCATTATGGTTAATAACGCTTGCTAGTATTAGCTTATAGGCAAAACTTTTATAATGCATTATTGCCTTTTTTATTGCATTTTTATTATTATTTATATAAATAATTATTAATTTATATAGCTATAGCAATATATTAAACAAATCTTTTAGATTAATTTTGTTTAAATAGCTTATTTTTAACTTTATTCTTTAATCCTTTATAAAATTAAAACATTATTAGCTTATCTTTTTATTTTAAATGTGCTAAAACTTAATAAAAACTAATAGTATATTTTAAAGCTAACTTAGTCTATTGTAGCTTATAAAGTTGTTGTTTTACAGTGCGCTTTTTATTAAGGTTACTAAAAGTTTCTTTAAAAAGTTTTTTATAGTTCTTATAGCTGCTAAAAGCTTCTATAATTATATTATCTCAATCTTAATCGCTGTTTTCTAAGTAATCCCTTAAAGTTAATTTAAACTATTTAGCAGCATTTCCTTTAAAACAAATGCTAAAGAAAAAAATTCTTTCTTTATTTTTAATAAACTAATCAGCATTATATTTAAAGTAAGCACAACTATAAGTAAAAAAGCCTTAGAGAGTTTCTTTAGTGCTATTGTAGAGTTTTAGTTTATCTATTTTATAAAATTTACTTTTTTAAATAGCCTAAAAGCAGGCGATTTTCTAACTAAGGTAGCTAACCTATTTAATTATTTAAGCTATAATAAAGTTGCTATTGTTTTTAACATTAAATAAAATAAAAGTTTAAAGAGCTATTATATTTTTATATTATTTAATCAATATATACTAAACTATTCTAAACAAAAGTTGTTAAAATATAATAATTACTGCTAGGTTTTATAGGTTTTTAAAGTGCTAAAGGGTTTATATTAGCAAAAGTAGTTAAAAGAGTATATTAATTATAGTATAAAGATACTATTATTTTATATTTAGCAAATAATTACTAGTAATAAAGCTACTTAGGGATAAATACTTAGATTAATAACTAAAGAGCTATTTATTAAATCTATTTAATAATAAGAAATATATTAAAAGATATATCTAGCTTTTTAGTCTTAATAATTTGCCTATATAGCTAGGCAGCATAGGCAGTCTTTTACTTATATTACTTATATGCTAATTTTATATAGGCATAATTTAACCTTAGTTGTTTTATAAGGTTATATGCTTTATATTATCTATATCTATCTATGCACCTTATATAAAAAATGTCTTAGGCGAGGTGTTAAACCCTATCGCCTGTTTCTAGCTCGCTGGCCTGTTTTGTAACCTGCATGTTAAATGGGTTATAACACGCCGCAATATACTCCATCCACTAACCCCTCACCAATGGCTGCAGTTGATAGCTGTAATGCAATATTGAAGTGTTGTTGGCACTAAAGATGCCCCGAAATGTGACTGTTGGTGATCCTTCACCAATCCTACTAGGACCGTTGGAGCCATGCTGGCCCAAGCCCCAAGGTCAGCATCTAATATTACCACCGAGCATTTCTCCGCTCAGCAATATACCAAATCATCCAGATGCTAAATACTGGGCCGGTGAGAAGTCCTAGTTACACAAAATGCAATACTCCTAGCTGCGCCACAATATACTCCCTTACCAACCCCCACCATTGCGCCCTCATCTCCTATATTTACTAGCTAGTCTTATTGCTATATAGCCTTATCTCTACATTTAGCCTTATCTATACCGCAACCATCTACTGACTAATAGCCGGGTGCTACGCAGCTCCTTCAGAGAAGTTTTATACCTAACCTACAAAAAAACATATATAAATCCGTAATTCTATTTTAAAAATCCTATAACCTTTTTGCTTATATCGTAATAACTATGCATCGCATTAAAAATCTATTTTTATAAATATTAGATTTACTTTTTACATATACAAGATATTTTTCTTTTTTTCCATAGCTATCCTAGTTGTTAAATATAAATATATTCGCATTAATACTTATGAAAATAAACTTTTAATCAACCGGGTAAATGCTTAAATATCTAGTCCTTTACATATAAAATTCGCAAACGAATATCGCATTTGTAATCTTTATTTTATAACGTATCTAATTAATATAAAAACTTTCTTATTTAATATTATCTTTATATTGAGAAATAGACCAATATAACTTTTCGTTTATAATATTACTGTGACGGGCCTACAGCGATGGGTTGCACTTATGTTATATTACTAAAGAGGAAGAGACTAAGTGCTAGCTGAGATGGAGGGCGGACAGGACGAAACTTATACAGACAGGAGCATAATAGGAACAGGGTGTAACCCGTGACAATTACCTACCCGCTTAAAATTACTAACTCCGCCTATTTTAGCTATACCTAGCAACCGCCTAGTGTAAAAAGATTAATTAAATTTAGCACTTATAGGTGCTAACTGCATTTAACTTATTATATTTAATTAATAAACTTAAATTTGCATTAATAACGTAGTTGCAGTGCTAGTTAAAGTGGCCGACTTTTAGTAGGAAAATCGGTTTCCTTACTAAAATAGGGCATTTGCAATATACAAAATCAACCTTAATCTATACTAACTAGATCAATTATTTAGGCAGTCTCCTATGCACCGCTTGAAAATATACTATTATTTACTCGGAATCTGAATAATTAGACTTTTCTATATCTTTCTCACACGTTCTTGCATTATAACCAGTCTTGCTACAGTTGCTATATCGTCGTTTAGTCGGTCCGCTACGAACCGCCTCCTTAGCGCCACCAGCCATTTTACCAGCTAGCCGCTTCCCCTTTTATTTCTCTTTAATTATCGCTTGAAATTCCTTAATGCTAAGTGCCCCTCTAAGCTGTACCCGACTTCTTTTAGCCCTCCGGCGTTTAGCAAGGCCGATATTAGCCTTCTCAAGAGTACAAACCCGATTATTCAAAAGAGTGATCTAATGCGCTATTGCTTATGCACCCTTTATAAACTTCTCAACTGCCTTAATAATTGGTGTAAGGGAGCTACTATTATAGGCGGAGATCCTAGTTTTAATAAAACTTAATTGCTAGATAGTTTGGTAGGCATTAAAGGGTGTTTGCGATTCTTATTTTAATAGCGAAGCTAAAAGGGATTAGATTAGGGTTTTCAGGCGGATATCTAACTTAGAAACAATATAATCTGGGTCCTACGGGGAAATCCCAGCTCCTCTAAACCCAGCTCTTATATTCTCTTCCATAAAGACTTTATCGTAGGCTGTCTTGAATACGAAGAAGAACTCAGACTTAGTGATATGGTTAATAGAGGCCCGGATAAAGAGATTGATCTCGTTACTATATGCACGCTTTAACGGCGAGAATAATGCAACATCCAGTGGCTGGAGTAGATAAGATAAATGCGGTGGCATGCTGATAGAGATAATGTCGTTTTCCTTGCAATACTGCTCGAACTCTGCGGATATATGGCTCTCGTGTCCATTTAGGATAAGCATCCGGTATTTGCCCTTAGTCCGCTTGATTATATGCTTGTTAAAGTGCTAAATCTATTCCAAACTAGTCTCGTTATCTGTCTATCTATTTAGAGTAGGCTTGATAATCCAGCTTGGTGGGAAGCCTGACTCTGTTGTCCAGTTAGCGAGGTAGTAGGCGCCCTGGACGATTACGAATAGCGGGATATACTAACCCTTTGCATTGATACATTTAATAACTGTTGAATTGTGGAGGATTCAAGAGGAAGCGATGCGCTAAAGCCACCATAAAGAGTCTGTAGCTATGCAGTTCACGCACTCCCTTGTCCACCATGGCCTCCATCACGTCCACACGCTGGCCCCCGCGGATAGCAGGCAATAGATTCCAATTCAGACGCCACCCTGCTCCTTGCACATCGGCGCCGTGAGAGACAAGGAAGTGGATAAGTGGGCCTATCTCGCCCGGATCCCGCTGGCATGCCTGGGACAGGATGGTAGTATGGTCGTCAAACTCGAAATTGACGAGGGAGGGATCATAGTCCCACAGCACGGTCAAAGTCTTGATGTCTGGGTTGTCGAGCGCTGCGAGGATAAGGCACGCGGTAAGGGAGATGGGCTTCTGGCTTTGGCGCCGGGTTTGTGGCCATTCTGTGGGATAGCCTATAAAGTAATGCAGGAGAAAATTGACTAGGTCCGCTCGCTTGTTAGCTATCGCCGCAGTAATCATCGCTTCGGTAAATAGGAGGCCTATCTTTACGGCATCCCGTGGGAGAATCGGTGCGGCGTCTTATTCAATGCCATATAAATTCAGAAGCTCTTAAAGCTGGTCGATAGAGCCTCTAGAGCAAGCATTAAGGATATCTTGCTGGCTGGCGGGACTAGAAGTAGACATCATAAGTCGTAAGCGCCGACGCATCAGATTTTGAGAAGACGAGCTCCTAACGTATGCAGAAGAATAAGATGCATGAATTTTCTACGTCGAGTAAAGGATCATAAAAGTATATCAAGATTCATAAATGCATTCGAATTAAGGAGATACCAAGGCCGCGCCACAGTAAACAGTTGAGGCGCCGCAGCTGAAATTGGGAGCACTTATAATTTGGGAGCTGCTATGCTCGGCGTCAGCTGAGTCACTTTTTATAGCCCCCAATAGGTGTGTCTATATATTGTAAGGTTCACTTACGATCCTTCACACTCATCTTGAACATTTAAAAACCAACAGCCCTAGGGGCAAGCGACCACACAGACCAATGTCAGACCGGTACAATAGCTCATTGAAACAAAGTTTTAGAAAAGGGTCAAGTGTGTCAGTACATTAGTTTCATCTCTATATATATTTCTGACTACTATCTTCGCTAACAGGTACCTGTGCACCTGCTTCTATTTCTTAGCTTTACACTCATCTAAGCCTCAAAAGTATCGCTAGCCTAGCGTTAGACGGGAAGTTACCTATAGATGGACTGCCTTTCTTATGCTGCCCAGATGCATCTAAATCTTTTTACCAAAAACAGTATGTTAATGTTTCTCTGCATATGCTGTTTTGATTAAGCAGCACGCGTGTGTCTTTGTTACCCCAGTCCTCCAACTTTTTCTTTCTATCATATAGTACTACTTTTGTCTTTTACAACTTTTCGTATTGTAAAATGGCACATAAAAGGTTGTTAACCGTGAGTCAAGCCACGTTCCATACAGTGCCATTCAATACGTCTTGCCATTGCAATGGGCCTCGATATCCATAACGTAGGCCTGGCCTATGCCCATTGCACCATGGCCAGGCCTTCTCAGGTCAGCTTAATATCTGTTTCAGTTCTCAAAAGACCCGTGGTCGGGCCCTAATCGTAGTCCCCTATCCAAGATAGGGTGAGCTCTTTCATCACCCATAAGCATCTTTCCCACTTTATAAATATCTCAATCTTTGGCCTACCTAGGTATTCAGAAATATAAGAATTTTTACTCATACACAATAAAATTTTAACTGATTATCATACCTTCCAAATCCCATAGATCTAATCACCCCATTACAATTTACTGCTGCCGTTCAAAAGACTATACAAACAATTTGCTGGTTCCTTTTCATTTAGCAGCAATGTCGCAATATCGCCCCCTAATTATGCCTTTCTTTCTTTCTCTCTATATACAGAGTGTCATATCCAGAGGCTGCATCTCCAAACCCCAAGAGCCTGATAGCCTCGCCGCTCCCAGCCCAGCGGAGCAGAACCCCCCACAGAGTGACTGGTACAAAGACTATCCAGGCTTCGCAGGAGATGCACCCTCAGGAGGCTGGAACTCCGTCAAAGATAATGTTAATTTCCCTACTGTTGAGACCATTATGGCTGATATAACTGCTTATGGAAATGTTAGTCGGGGGCCCACCATGTTTTACTCATTTAGAGTGCCAACAGTGATGGCTCGCACTTCCTTCCGTAATACTCTGACACCACAAGCTATCATATTCAACGACGCGCTTCCAGACTCATGGACAGTCGCCGTAGAAGATATAGCTCGGTTCCAGCTGGACAAACCAATCTCGCATACAATTCTGGCACAGCGGTGGGCCACCGCGTTGGCAAGGCTCTCTAAAGGCGAAGTGTTCTTAGTCGTAAAGAACCGTAACGGCGAATATGGTGGTGTAGGCGCATATCAGAATCCAAATCCCAATGATAACTTGATCAATGTATAGAGAGACTACGAATTCCCAACCCTCCAGAGAAACACAGCTATCACCAAGGTCACATACGTCGCCATTACCGACAACTTGCAACGCCATACAGACTAGGAACCAAACAATGCCGCTAAATACCCAACGTTTTCGGTGGTAGCACTCCTCCCAGACCCGAATACAAGTACAAACAGGCGCTCTGGTGTCGAGAGGAGGGCTGCCACCGGCACCACACTGTCCACAGTGCTTTCTACCAAGTCAAGCGTCTCTGCGAGTGCAACATCGAATGCGTCCAGTAACTCGTGCACCAGCGCCAATAACCCTGCGAATGCTCTCCTAAAAACCTTATTCACATCCGCAGGTAGAAAGTTGCCAAACACTTCCAAAATTACAAAGGCAGCGGATTCAAGCTCTACTTCGACAAGACTAAGTAAAACGGCGAAATCTGCGAGCAGCACTGGGACCTCCTCTGCGAGCAAGACTAGCGCCACCGTTTCAAGCACAACTGCCGCTTCCAAAACAAGCACTACAGCTAAACTAAATACCAAAAGTCAACCAATTACAACATCCAAAGCAGCTACTACCTTAAAAGCGACTACTGCAAAAGCAACAACTACAAAAAAAGCTGTCGCGCCTAAGAAGGGTTCGACTTAAGGCTCTGCTGTCGTATTAGAAAGAATGGAAGTGTCCATACCTTGCCTAGGCACTAAACGGTTGTCAATGTCTGTTAAACGGGCATGCAAAATAAGTTTCCTCTTTGATAGGGATGAATATACTGTACCATTGCGGCTTAGCCTTTATTTTGATTAGAAATCGTCGCTATATCATTTTGTTCTCTTTATATAACACCCCATCCACAAATCGTGTAATTTCACACGCGACAATATGCCACAAGTAATATCTTGGCTCGCGGGGCTCGCAACAAGAGAAAGGAAAGTCAAAGCGGTTGCAGCTATAAGGGCTTTAATAACGCCATTAAAACTGCCGACAAAGTTGGACGTAGAGGTCTCTTCGCACTCGTGAATAGTCCCAAAACGGATATTCTTAGTAATCTTAAGCAGTTTATCAGTCGGGTTATGCATAGGCATCCTCTTAGTTGTATAGTAGTCAAGCACAGCGTTCATAGCAGCAGGGTGCATAGCCGTAAACATAAAGGAGCGGCCCTTGGGCAGCAATATATACGCAACCTCAACATAGGCCGTCTGGTTAGGAGCAATGATGATTTTCTTTGTGATGACAACCTTGCGCGCAACAGCGCAACTGGCAACATGGAGGATGTGGAAGGGAATGCGGAAGTTGCCGTTACGAGGGTAAATGACCTCGCACTTATCGTAGTTGATGCTGCCACCGCGGTTGTATATCCATTCGTTGCCTATGAGGCAGCCGACAGCCAAAAGGCCGTCGTCAACAATCCAGGCTTCACACTCTTGTCGCAGCAGGGCAGACGAACCGTCAGCTTTGTATCCCTTGGAGTACATTGTCCAAGTGGCTCAAGTCTCAAGTTTGATACAAGCACCTCCCACGCCACCGACGCTATCGTGTTTCTCAACAGGTACCTCCTTAAGGGTTGGATTGAACTTAGCCAGCCAGGATTTGGTGGCAAGACAGTATCCAGAACCAGGGTCTTTGACAAAATTCGACGCTGGATTGGTCAATTGCAGGACAGGCCTTGATGCAGAGGTGGGTAAAACCTCCAAGCGGAGTGCTAATGCGTGGCTCAGGTATAATCTCAACGACAACGTCCTCTTCGGTATAAGTTGTGTCGGGTTTAACAAGATTGCACGTGGCATGGTTGTCAAGGTACTTGACGTTGTCCTGGGCGTCCAGGTAGAGAGAGCTGTTGGCGTAACAGTCAGGAATATGCTTGTAGAGGAGATTGCGCGAGCTAAATTCCTCCTTACAGCCAACGCAAGTGCGACGAGTTGGACGATCCGAGTCGACTCCGGCGGAGAAGGGTTCGTCGGTGGAAACGAAGCAGGACCGAGAGCCTGATGATGATCGTGGGGATTCCTCAGCGCTAGAGGGGGCGGACGAGACGTGCTCATCGGGTACCTCCTCGATGGTGAAGCCGCGACGGAAGAACTGCCCTTGATCCTGGGGGAGTTCCCAGCTGGATCTGAAGGGGTTCGAGGCCCGCTGGAGATGGACGGAGGGGAATATCGAGCTGTTGACCGTCCAGAAGGGCAGCTTGAGGCTCTGCTTGAGGGGATAGAATGCCGGGCTGGGATAGCTCGCGCTCATATTGTTGGGAGCGACTCTGCGAAGCTATAGTGGCACAGCCATCGCAGCGATCTTGACGACGAGTGAAGTCAGTACCTGCGTGCCACAATGAACAGCGAGGACACCATCGTGGGTTTTGATTAACGAGATGTGCTGGTACAGAAGGTCTCGGGGTTGATGGCCGACCACGACCGCGACCACGACCCTGAGAGGGCGGGTCCATGCTAAGATTGAGATGATAGTTAGCAGTTGTTTATCGTAACTGAGAACAAGGGAAGCCAACGGCTGTTGAAGGGACCAAAAGAGAGAAACAGCAGTGAACTTCCCCAATGGGGCGATTAGCACGGGATTAAAGCTGACAGACACGGTTTCAATGGAATCGAGATATTGATCGGTAAGCTTGACGTGTATATGGCGTTGAAAAGGGAAGAAAAATAGATATTGTGAGAGTTTTGTTGGTTGGCTTGTTGGTTGGTTGATTGATTAATCGATTGTTGATTTTGAGGTTGAGAAAGAGAGGTTGAGATCGATTGTGTGTTTGCCTGTAGGAAGGAGGTTAGCTTTTACGCTTTCGATTGAGGCCAACGGGGTTATAGCCAACAGCACGTTTCCTCCACCAACTCCGTCAATACTTAATGCATTTGAATTCTGAAAAAGCAGCTATTCAGATTAACCATCAATGGAGTTGTAGCCATTTAGTATTCATGAAGGAAATGCCAAGGCATCGGGGGGGACCCCCCGCACCCCCCCTTTTGCCTGCGGCGCTGGGCCTAATGCGCCTTGTGGCGTTATCCCTCTCGTGCCAAGACCAATTCAGCCAATCATGCTTTTTGGTTCACAAAACTGTCCGAGCGCCCTACAGGGGGTCCCCCCCGGATATGGAATTTAACTGAGCAAAGCTTCGATTACTATTTATGTAGCTATTTATAGTATTTATTCAAAGCTTTGCTGATTAATACTTGATAAGGTTATCCCAGCGTACAAATCGTTTGCCAAGGCAATTATGCACAGCCGCCGACATTATGATAAACATACTACTTATTGATGTTGTGTTGCAGCCCCACAGGCGCTGCCTGTAGGCTGACTAAGCAGCCTACCTATAGCCAACAGGCTAATCCACCTAGATAGGTAGATTAGCGACTTTTCTCTCTCTATCGATCATCATCATAGATCAATTCACTTCGTTCGATCACCTTAGCGTGGCTAGCATTTCTAGCCTCACACAGGTTATGAGCCCTCTTGCTCTCATCAGACGATAGTCTAATCGTCCTTTCTCGCTGTTACAGCTACAGCTTCTTTTCGGCCGTCACGACTAACGCTAGTCGTCCCGTGCCCCAGCTGCGGTCATCACGACTGCCTCACTTTTGCCCTTGAGAGCACCTTCAACGGGTTGAGCGACCACTTCATTGCGGTTTGCCTCCCTACTTCATCATTTGAGCAACCAATTTACGGTTTGACTCCCTCATCAGCAGAGCGACCGACTCACGGCGGTCAGTCTCGCGGTCTGTCAGATACAGCCGCATAACACAGCCTTCGAGAAGCGCCAGCCAAGCAGCGCTGCCATTCCTCGATCAAAACCTCGCCTTTAGCTGCGAGTAGCTCTTTTTCAACGCTTCTTAGCGTTTGCGACAATCAGCGACAGAGACGCTATTGCCGTCCAACCAAAATCGCGGCTTTACCGCATCAAATCAAAGTTTTCGGAAAAATTTGAGTGTATTCTCCACAAAAAGGAACCACGACTACATTAGCAATAGCCCCACAGCAACGCTCCCGCACTGATTTGTCTCTGGATAAATAGAAGCCGGAGATATAGACTCGGTTCAAGATCAGATTGTTGTTGCTGGAGACTCTGCGGACGAGTCTCATACAAGCTCGGATAGTGATCCCTTTATAGAGGAACCTTTAGAGACCCCTTCCGGGTTAGAATCCTCTTCAGCTGGGACAAGGCCGCCTATATCGCCTCCCCCACCACAATCACTTTCCCCTTCGCTCACTATGCCATCATTCAAAATGGTATATCAGCCGAACTTCACGATAAGCAGCCACCAGAAGATCCCACTTCTGGAAGGCGACAAGAACCTCGTCCACTGGCAGACAATGATAGAGTCTGCCCTTTACCCCTACGAGCTCGAGAGATATATCCAGGCCTCGCAACCGGTGCCACCAGCAAATACACCGGAGAAAAAGATCTAGCGCCTAGAGAGTGGCCACGTTTGTCAGCTACTCCTTGGCTCTCTCGAGAAGGTTATGGATAGCCTTGTTAACGCTAGATTCAACCCGAGCAAGCGTGACCCCTTCCTCATCTTCAAGAAGGTTAAGGAGGTCGTTGGTAAGCATTCGGAAGAGCACGTTAACCTAATTGCCGTCAAATTTGCTACCTATAAGGTCACAGACTATGCCACTCTCAACGAGTTTGTCAATGATCTTCAATACATGCGTCGTCGTCTCAAGGACATCAAAGTTAACCCTACTAACGCTTTCCTAATCCCTCTCGTCCTGAGCAAGATATCAGACGTTCTCTCAGAGCTCCACGCTTTTATCAAGCGTGAGCATAAAGCAGGAACCCTAACATGGGACAGCATGATCTCGCAAATCACTGCCGAGATCGCCTCTAACCGCGGGGGTACGGCTTTTGCCGCATTTAAGAAGCAGTTCAAGCACAAGCCTTCTGCGGACAAGATCCTCACGGAACAGGCAATGCCATCCTCAGGAATCATCCCTCTTCACCGCCTTCCGGACTCCATCCTTGCCAAATCGACCTACTGTTGTGCATGCAAAAGGATCGCCATCACTGCCGACTGGATCCACTGCCAAACCTACAAGAAATGTCACCATAAGGACAGGGACTGCCAAACGATGGGCCCAGGGCGTCACAATGGCCGCAGAAATAACCATAGGAGCCAGGAACAGAAGTCTAATGCACCGGCCTCTCCAAACATCTTTGGCACATCAGGAAGCAATATAGCAAACCGCTCCGGGACTATGGGCACTGCTGCTATTACTATGCTTAACGCTAATGTCCTCACACGGGATAGTGTGATTAGGGATTCCGGTGCCTCCAAACCACTCTTCAACGATCCTAAATGGTTTATTGATATGGTTCAGCTCGACAAGCCCTTGGTGATGAATGGTGCCTCTGGCCCCTTCTCTATCACTACTGTAGGCACTGTTGCCTTCGAAGTTCAGCAATCTGATGACACCCCGCAGACCATCATAATCCACGGCGCCCATTACGCACCTTCTACCCCTTGCAACTTGGTCAGCGAGGGCCGTCTAGAAAAAGAGGGTGTTGTTTACGATGGCGTGGCAGGCCGCATGGTCTTCAAAAACAGTGGAAAGGAGTTCTGTCAAATGCTGTGGCAGGACGATGTGGCGATCTTCAAGCTCGCCTCCATACCTTCGGCCATTTCTGGCCAGGCCTACTTCACTCATCCCGTCACTCTCAATGCCGTCTCATACAGAGATTTGCATCGCCGTTTCTTCCATGCCTCAGCCGGGCCCATGAGGATTGTGGCCCGGGACGCTGGCTTGACGATTGTAAAGGAGAAGGACTTCCATTATGACAATTGTCTCGAAAATCGTCTTACGGACCATCACGGCAGCCCTCTCACTAACAAGTATACAGAACCAGGGCAGCTGATTCGCTTCGATCTCATTGAATTTCAACAAGGTTACAACAACTTCCGCTACTGCCTCCACTTTGTGGATATGGCAACCAATCACCACTGGGTTCGCTTTGCTGCCCAGAAAGGAGAGTGTTTTGAACTTATCAAAGAGTTCGACGCTTTCTTTCAGCTTCAGTCTAGCCGCCCAGTGCAGGGCTACGGCCGTGACAACGGCCCCGAGTTCGGCCTCGCTACACACCTATTCCGAAGCTCGAAACTAAAGAGATGGATCTCTCAGAAGGGCAAAACATTGCTCCTCACCATCCCTCATTCCCCTTGGATGAACGGCAAAGCAGAAAAAGCTGGGCTGTCTCATTTCACATATCGGTCTTACGAAGCTACATCACCAATACAAGTGTCCTTGCCGCAATATAGAGTATGGAGGCAGCAGTCATAGATGGTATGCGAATGGAGTGCACTATAAAGGTGCGGTACTAGTTCGGAAACAAGCTAAGATAGATGGGACTTTGAAGCTCGTAGTTCTTGGAGGCAAAATTCAGACACGAGTAACGGACTTTTACGCTCGGAAGTGGCGCTGCTAAGCAGAGTGGTTTCAACTAGGTACCTAGTGTGACGATCTTGAAATTACCTACGTACTCGATCAATGGAAATTGAAGGTTTGGCGGTCCACAATGCCATTTTTGGAACCGTCATATCGGTTGTTCTGGCTTAGTGGCCCCCGCATATGTTGCAAGACATCTGCTGCATTTCGTACATCATCCAAAGAAGAGCCTTCATTTAAGTCCCTGGATTCTTCTGACTTCTCCAATTGTCGCACACCAGGGGTTTGTTGCATCATATCCCATCCGAGGGCTAAGGTATGCGAGGCGCTCGGAGCCAACATATTGTCAAAGAGTGGCTCGCGATCGGCCAAGGCTCTCACGCACTCACCCGCCGAGGATCGTCTACTCGGTTCCATAACCAGTATAGAACCTACCAAAACGTTGATGAGCCCCCAATCGTCGTACTCTCTGATGAAAAGCGCGTCGTTAGCTATCTCCTCACACCATGATGGGTCATGGCCGTAGCCCGGGTCTGGCAGTCCCCACCATAGGCGAAAGACCACCATGCCGAGAGACCAGATATCAACCGAGGAAGTGTATTTGGCAGTCGCTTTATCATTTTGAGACCCTGCGAGAATTTCTGGAGCGCAGTAAGTGTAGGTCCCGCAGCTCGTGTCGAATATGGTATCCTCTTTGGAAAGCCCAAAGTCCGCCAGCTTCACGTGCAAGCTGTCGTGGCGTTTCGAGCGTTCCGCTACCAGAATGTTTTCGGGCTTGATGTCACGGTGCATAATCCGGTTTCCATGTAGATACTCGAGCCCAGTGAGACTCTGAAAGAGTATTTTCCAAATCTCCCGTTTGGAGAATGAGTCGGCCTCGTATTGGACTTCAAGATTGCCGAGCGGCATATTCTCGAGGTACAGCATGGGGACAGGGTCGACTTGTGCATGGAACATCAAAAGAACATTTGGCTGCAAGTCTCATAAGTAAGTTGAACGCAGACATTGGGGCTTGGAGACTTATATGGGAGACCCTTCGCATCACCGCTATTTCTCGCAGCCACTGCTGTCGGTCGAAGTGCGAACTCTCGGGCGTTTTGCACGCATACTCCTGACCAGTGCTGACGTTCCAAATTCGAACGATAGAGCCAGAACCACCACGAGCTATTGTTGCCTCCTGGATGAAAATCGGGGCCTGGTTGGGAGTAGTTGCGCTGGTCCCAGGCTCGGTCGGGGGCAGGCTCTGAAGAAATAGACCCCTTACCGCGAGCGATGTAGCCTGACGAAACTTCGCAATAGTCTCGGGTGTAAGGTTTTGGGATGCCATTACGATGGTAAACCTGAGTTTATTATGGAAGGCGATTTCGATTTGTTTGGGATTCTGGTCAAAGTCGCGGCCGCTTAGGATCCACTTGAATGCACGGCGTTTCCCCTCGCCTGCTTGATTGTACGTGACCGACGTCCCTTCCCCTCTGCCAATCTCTCTAAGGTCCCGTAGAATGAGACGATTGTATTCATCGAATGTGATGGCGCACTGCCTTTTCCCGGCTCGGTTTAAAGCTTTAGTAATGGGGAAAACAATGTCACAGGACGGGTCCCTGCCGAACACAAAGCCCTCCCGATTGTAAGGCCCTAGGTTTGTATCCAGACGGAGGCCTGGGCTGAATATCGGGGTCTCTTGATCGTCGTCCAGTGAGACCGTAGTATCTCGACTCCGGCGACCATCATCTGCGAGGATCAATGGAGAAATTTGGAATGGTTGGTCTTAACGCAACTGGACCATAGTGTTTGCGACTCCGTAGCTGGACCTATCTTGAGGGTAAAGCCACGCGATAACTGTTATAATGAAAATTATTAAGGGATCGTAAGTGTGGGCGCAAGTAACTATAAGATTACGGGAAAACAGCCCAAAAACAGACCATCAATCTGGTCCAAGCTGAGATATCGACTCTCAAAACAAAGCTTCGACATGTGGACATACACAATCATTGGCTCAGACAAGAGATAGGCAAAGGAAAGATCACGGTGGCATATACACCCTCAGCACAAATGATGGCTGACGGACTCACGAAAGCGCTGCCGGCCGGAAAATGGAATGGTTTCCTTGCCCAATTGGGACTTGAGGACATTCAGGACAAGCGTGGAGAGAGGATTCAAAAAGAAGATCCGCTTACAGACAGACAAAAAGCGGTAGGCGATCAGGACTATAAAGCTGTCCAGCCTTACAGATACTGCAAGTCTGAGGGGATGTGTCAGATTGTGGGTGCCTCAGGCATCAGGACCAATTTCAGGTCATGACCACAGAGGTCCCACTAGACAGAACTTCGACAGAACACAAGACAATCAATCATCAAGTTCCTGAGAAGAATCATCATTAAGACGACTGTCCTCCGGGTCAAATTGCCCAAATATTTTAGGAGTGACAATCTGACAGCAACCACCACCACCATTCCGTCCATGATGCAACATAATGCGTTCCCTTCCAGTAAGTTGTCAGATATCACGACTGTAGAGATACAACGATGAATATATGGGTTTATGCTCCTTGAGCTGCTTGATTGATTGACTGTGACTTGTCCGTTGTTCTGTCCATGTTCGTCATGTGGAGCCCTTTTTGCTAGGTTGGCCTTATGACCCCATTCCCGGTTTCCTTGCCTGAGGCACCCACATCTTGACTGAATCATGTAACCTTTTGATGCCTGACCTTTTAGGACCCGATATCCGACATAAGTGGTCGAATGCAGCCGGCGTTGAGGCGGCATGCTTTTCAGGGTTGGCTACCTCGTCCAAAAACCAGCCACGTGAGCCTGGACCCATAAAAGTGGAGAACTGACGGAAGATCCAAGAGAAACATGGCCTCAGCATGGGTTGTGGTTGTAGAGTCGTTGCCAGGAGCTCGAGAAGAGCAAAGTACTGCATAGTGAAGATCTTCACCCCTGACGTTTACGAGTTCAGTGCCATTTAGACTCGCCGACCTCCCCGTCGTCCCTTAAAGCGCCGCCATCCCGTCACTTAAGTCGTACGTTGGCTTGCAGGCAGATCGGCCACCTCACAGAGCGCGAGATACGGTAGGGTTAGACTATCTGATTACGTTACTTCCGTTCCGCAGCCCCGCGTTCTCGTTTCAACGCCGTGTTCGAATTCTGATACTTACAAAGTAATATTAACTGTCGGTTGGGCAGTGTACGTATACGTACGAAAAACAAACTCGGTGGGCTCAACTGAAGGAACAAATACGATATATTTGTAAAGCCTGTGTAGGAAGAGAAAGGAGGACGTGGACTTACCCCCCTCTACAGTTTTATAGAGGGCGCTGAGTAACGTGCCTCGGCTTGTCTCTGTCACGGCCACTGCTGTACTAACATGTAAAGGCCATCACGGCCAATAAGAGCTATAAATTGTACTGGCACTATGGACGAAGATTCTGAAGTGAAGAGGAAAAGAAAGGAAAGAGACCTGGCCAGAACCGAGGTGGGCAGGACGACTAATATACAAGGGACCATAGCCATGTGACGTATGTGCAACCGTCACAGTCTCTCCCCGTTTTAGCTAGTCCACAACGTACCTATTATTGTACAGACACTGGCAGTTTTTCAAGCTTAGAGAAAAAGAACTGCAAAAAAGAAAAGTCCATAGCAAAGTCCGAAAAATTACTTGAACCACGAACCTCCACCAAACAAGTAACAACTATAACCGTTGAGCCAAGTGACTCCAAATAAGAAAAAAGTCCCAATCTTGGTGATATCCCTCGTCCCTAAGCTGAGTTGCCCGGGGTGCCCCGGCCGGATCGTGGAGGACTCGAACGATGAAACGGGTTAAAGAAAATCGAAAACATCATTGTGGAGCCCCTGTGGCCCAGCCGTTCCTCATCTTCTTAAACCCAGCTTACAAATAGAGGACATCACTATCCCCGCTATATCCATCGAGATTACTACTCTTTCAAGGGCGTCCTTCTTGTTCAAGAGCTCCTGGGGCACGTACAAAGCCTGAGACATTAAGACTATGGACGTTGTGCTCCTCAGCCCAGTCGAGTACTTTTGAGTACGGTCGACACTTGTGAATTCTGCTCATAGCAAGTGTCAGAGAGTACAAGTGAAGTCAGCATGAGAGTACATACACGTTGAAGTCGGGAAATACTTGTTTGAAGCCCTTTGTCCAAACATATGTCACCATACCGAGATCAGGCTCGCACATAAGCTAGGGAAATGTCAGTGATTTTACGTAAATAAGTCGCCCAGCCTGCCTTACCTTTTGTCGCAGCATATCTATACAGTGGTCTGCAACTTAGTCAGCGCAGCTCTTCATTCGGCTTTGAGGGGCTAACCCAGATGAAATCTCAGCGTCTCAGGATCGTCCCTCCACTGCTTCTTCTTTGGCAGATAGTGATCCATATACGATGCTTGACGCAACATGTTCAGACAGTGGAGTCCATGGAACACTTCAAAGGCACCCATGTACCCACCGCCCATCTCCTCGGTATATTCGGCAGCATACTCCGAAGCATTGATTCTGTGCACATCATCCTTCGACAATCGCATCAGGCCTCCTTTGGCAAAAGTGATCTTCTCCCACTTCTCATCGATTTCATCACTCGGTAGCGCGCTGAATTCGTGGGGGACCCTCAGCGTCCCATCGAAGCGCTGGATCTCAAAGTCGTCGTCGTTGAAGATCTCGAGCGCTGGAGACCAGGTACTCATCTTTTGTGTGCACTTGTTCCTGGGTTGAACAAATGCAACGGTACTGAAAGCGAGCAGACTAAAGAGGATACCGATGAAAATTCCAGCAAAGACACATCGCCAGTTCAGGGCTTTGTCTCGTACAGTGGGCTCTGCGATGCAATTATCATGGGGCAGTAGTTTCTCGTCGTCAGCATCTTCGCTCAGACATTCGTAGCTGGGCGGGCTCTTCATTGCTCCTTGCGTTGTGTGTTGTAGATGGTGCAAATTGACAAGGATCAGAATCAGAGAGCTATGGTAAGTGCTGCAGCAGTAGTGGCCCTGTCCGTCAGGCAGGGTCAGATAAAGGTACACGTCTACTTGGGAAGTTGCCATTTACAGAGTCTTGCATAGTCGTGGCTGCGTTGTATCTACGTACTTAGTGCTTACTGTGGATCCTTCTCGCCCCCATCCACACAAAGTCCTCGGATCAGGAGCAATCTATCGGTACCAGTGTGATACGAACACACCTGCAGCCTGAAAGGACTAAAATTTTTTCTCGGAACGCTGATGAATTCCCCGGGTGTGTGGCAGTCCAGGAAAACGGCGGCTAAGAGTACGCCGCTACTAGTTAGTAGCAGGGTTGAAATTAGTTTAACTAAGTTTAATTAATAAAGTTAACTACAAACTACAAACTACAAATAATATAGTTTAATGATATATAGTTTATAGTTTTTATAGTTAAACTATAAAAAAGTAGGTTTGTTTTATAATATATTTAAATTAAATTATT
>JALRMF010000643.1:0-17859 GCA_026120015.1 Dendrostoma leiphaemia
TCTTTTTTACTTTTTTTCTTATATAATTTACTTAACCTTAACTTTACTCTTATATTTTTATAGCAATTATTATATACCTTTTTTTAAAGCGGTTTTTTCTTTAATAATTACAGCAGTTTTTACCTTTGCTAATTTTTAGCTTTAATAAGCCTTATTTTTAACAAGTTTATATTTACTTTATATACTAATATATTGCTTTTATAAACTTTGCTTTAATTAAGTTTATAGTTTTAATATCTATTAAGTTATAAAGCAAAGCATAAAAAAGAAAAGGTTTAAAAGAGAGATTAAAAGAATAAAAATTAGCTAAGCGCAAACGTTGCAATAGATAATAACAGCAAACCTTTAAACTAGCTTGCTAACTAAAACGCTGGAGACTAAAGCTACTACAATGCTAACTACAGCTTTTAAAGAGATAGCAAATGTAGATAGACAAAATAACAAGCTCTTAAACTTAACAATTATACTATTTATAGGTTTATTAATAGGTTTTTAGGTAGCATTATAACTTTTAAATGCTAAAAAGGATTATTAGCTTCCTAAAGTTTTTTAGCTTTTAAAAGCTGCTATTAATAACTTAGATATATTTTTAATTTTCTATATTTTAGCAAGATTTTGTTAAATAAAGCGGCCTAAGCATTAGTTAAACTTACTTTTCTTTATAACTTTTTTAAACGTTAGCCTTATAATTATTTTAATTTAATCTTTCTTTTTTCTTCTATATACTTATATATTTAAACTTAGCCTTTTTTATAGATATTTTCCATCTCTTCTCTTTAACTAATTTATCTTAACCATTGCTTTTTATACAATTCTCTCTTTAATTTTTATTAATTACTCTTAAGCTATTTAACTAGCCTTTTTCTTTCTACTACTTAAACATAAACTTAGCCTTGCCTTAAATCTTAAAAATAGCTAGGCCTAATTATTGCCTAAATATATTAAGCAATTAATTATATCTTTTACTTTTTTAAATAAGGTTTTTATACTGCTTACTTTTATATTATTTATCTAACGTAACAACTAAGGTAAGCTAAGTTTTAAAAAATCTAGTTATATGCTTTAGTTACCTTATAGTTTAATTTTTCATTATAATCTTTGCTCTATTTCTTATCTTATTCTTTATATTCTTTTTCTTTTTATTCTTTATTGCATTTTTTTTATTACTCCTTATTTTAGTTAATATCTTGTTTCTCATTCTGCTTTTCATCTCTAAAGCCCCCTTATTTCTCTATCTTATATTTTTTATATTTTTAATCTTTTTTTTATTAATACATTATAAAAAAACCCTATTAAGTAATATATTACAACTTCTCTAATTTTAACATTTTACACTAATTATCTTTATAATAGTCTTTATTTATTAAGCCTTTAAGCATTTCCTTAGACTCTTTTAATTTTATTACCTAAATATTCTTTTATAATAAGCAGCCTGCTGCTATTAGTTTTACTACCCTTTTGCAAACAATCTCAGCAAGCAAACTAATAACTCTTTATCTAGCAATACTAAGCAGTAAATTAATTAATAAAGTTTATACCCTCTTTTAAACTTAAAAATATAATATTAACGCTTGCAGCTCAGCCGCCAGTGGCGCTACCTTGTTAATAATTGCTGCCTTTTTAAAAAGAGTTAATCTTTACTTTTTATTAATTAAACAGGGTATATCTCTTTATAAAAATAATTATAAAAGACTTAGCATTTAAGACTACATTAAGCACTTAGCCCTTATCTATGCGCCTATAAAGCAATATAAAGAGCTTACTAGTAATATAGCTAAATATAGCTTAAGAGGCCGCAACTAGTCTCCTAATCTCTTAGTCTTTCAACCTTTTAGTCTTTTAACCTTTTAGTCTTTTAACCTCCTAATCTCCCAATCCCCCTAGTCTTCCGCCCTAGAAAAATAACCATAAAAAACTCAGCATTTAAAACTATATTAAGCACTTGCCTCTTACCTATGCGCTTATAAAGCAATATAAAAAGCTTACCAGCAACATAGCTAAATATAGCTTAGAAGGCCGCAACTAGTCTCCCAGTCTCCTAGTCTTCCAACCTTCTAGTCTTCTAACCTCTTAGTCTTCCAACCTCCTAGTCTCCCAATCCCCCTAGTTTTCCGCCCTAAAAGAATAACTACAAAAGACTTGGCATTTAAGACTACATTAAACACTTGGCCCCTACCTATGCGCCTATAAAGAAGTATAAAGAACTTACCAGCAATATGGCTAGATATAGCTTGGGAGGCTGCAACTAGTTTTCTAATCTCCTAATCTTCTAACATCTTAGTCTTTTAACCTTTTAGTCTTTTAATCTTCTAGTTTTCTAGTCTTTTAGTCCCCTTAGTCTTTTGCTCTAGAAGAATAACTATAGATAACTCGGCATTTAAGACTATATTAAGCACTTGGCCTTTATCTATGCGCCTATAAAAAAGTATAAAAAACTTATTAGCAACATAGCTAAATATAGCTTAAGAGGCTGCAATTAGTCTCTTAGTCTCTTAGTCTTCCAACCTTCTAATCTTCCAACCCTTTTAGTCTTTTAACCTTTTAGTCTTTTAACCTCCTAGTCTTCTAACCCTCCTAGTCTTCCAACCTCTTAGTCTTCTAACCTCCTAGTCTTCTAATCTCCTAGTCTTCTAGTCTCCTAGTCTCCTAGTCTTCTAACCTCCTAGTCTTTTAACCTCTTAGTCTTCTAGTCTCCTAGTTCCCCTAGTCTTCCGCTTTAAAAAAATAACTATAAAAGACTCAGCATTTAAGACTACGTCAAGCACTTAGCCCCCATTTATGCGCCTATAAAGAAATATAAAAAACTTACTAGCAATATAACTAAATATAGCTTAGAAGGCTGCAACTAGTCTCCTAGTCTCCTAATCTTCTAATCTCTTAATCTTTTAATCTTTTAGTCTCCTAATCTTCTAACCTTCTAGTCTTTTAACCTTCTAGTCTTTCAGTCTCCTAATCCCTTTAATCTTCCGCCCTAGAAGAATAACTATAGATAACTCGGCATTTGGGACTATATTAAGCACTTAGCCTTTACCTATGCGCTTATAAAGAAGTATAAAAAACTTACTAGCAATATAGCTAAATGTAGCTTAGGAGGCTGTAACTAGTCTCTTAGTCTTTTAATCTTTTAACATCTTAGTCTTTTAACCTCCTAGTCTTCTAGTCTCCTAATCCCCCTAGTCTTCCGCCTTAGAAGAATAACTATAGATAACTCGGCATTTGAGACTACGTTAAGCACTTGGCCCCTACCTATGCGCCTATAAAAAAATACAAAGAACTTACCAGCAATACAGCTAAATATAGCTTAGAAGGCTGCAACTAGTCTCTTAGTCTCCTAGTCTTCTAACCTCCTAGTCTTCCAACCTTTTAGTCTTCTAATCTCCTAGTCTTCTAATCTCCTAGTCCCCCTAGTCTTCCGCCTTAAAAGAATAACTATAGATAACTTGGCATTTAGGACTATATTAAGCACTTAGCCCTTACCTATGCGCTTATAAAAAAGTATAAAAAACTTACTAGCAATACGGCTAAATATAGCTTAGGAGGCTGCAACTAGTCTCCTAGTCTCCTAGTCTTCCAACCTCCTAATCTTTTAACCCTTTTAATCTTCTAACCTTTTAGTCTTCCAACCTCCTAGTCTTCCAACCCTTCTAGTCTTTCAACCTCTTAGTTTTTCAACCTCCTAGTCTTCTAATCTCTTAATCTTTTAATCTCCTAGTCTTTTAATCTTCTAACCTTCTAATCTTTTAACCTTTTAGTCTTCTAGTCTCCTAGTCCCCTTAGTCTTTTACCCTAGAAGAATAACTACAAAAGACTCAGCATTCAAAACTACGTCAAGCACTTAGCCCCTACCTATGCGCTTATAAAAAAGTATAAAAAACTTACTAGCAATATGGCTAAATATAGCTTAGAAGGCTGCAACTAGTCTCCTAGTCTCCTAATCTTCTAATCTCCTAGTCTTTTAGTCTCCTAGTCTCTTAATCTTCTAACCTCTTAATCTTTTAACCTTTTAGTCTTTTAGTCTCTTAATCCCTCTAGTCTTTTGCTCTAAAAGAATAATTATAAATAACTCGGCATTGGAAACTATATTAAGCACTTAGCCCCCACCTATGCGCCTATAAAGAAGTATAAAGAACTTACCAGCAATACAGCTAAATATAGCTTAGAAGGCTGCAATTAGTCTCTTAGTTTCCTAATCTTCTAATATCCTAATCTTTTAACCTCTTAGTCTTCTAGTCTCCTAATCCCCCTAGTCTTCCACCTTAGAAAAATAATTATAAATAACTTAGCATTTGAGACTACGTTAAGCATTTAGCCTCTACCTATGCGCCTATAAAAAAGTATAAAAAACTTACTAGCAATACGGCTAAATGTAGCTTAGGAGGCTGCAACTAGTCTCTTAGTCTCCTAGTCTTTCAATCTCCTAGTCTTTTAACCTTTTAGTTTTCTAGTCTTTTAGTCCCTTTAGTCTTCCGCTTTAGAAGAATAACTATAAAAAACTTGGCATTTAAGACTACGTTAAGCACTTAGCCCTTACTTATGCATCTATAAAAAAGTATAAAAAACTTACTGGCAATATGGCTAAATATAGCTTGGGAGGCTGCAATTAGTCTCTTAGTCTCCTAGTTTTTTAACCTCTTAGTCTTTTAACCTCTTAGTCTTTTAACCTCCTAGTCTTTTAACCTTCTAGTCTTCTAATCTCCTAGTCTTTTAATCTCTTAGTTTTCTAGTTTTTTAGTTTCCTAGTTTTCTAACCTCTTAGTCTTTTAATCTTTTAGTCTTTTAGTCTCTTAGTCCCCTTAATCTTCTGCTCTAGAAGAATAACTATAAAAAACTTAGCATTTAAAATTATATTAAGCATTTAGCTTTTATTTATGCACTTATAAAGAAGTATAAAAAACTTATTAGTAATATAGCTAAATGTAGCTTAAGAGGCTATAAGTTTTTGCTAAAGCGACTCTAAGCGCGCATTAAAGATAATAAATAGCAAAAGTTAGCTTAGGTTAATTATATAATAAAAGCTAAAGATAATCTCTTACTTTAGCAAACTAAAGTCAATGGTACTGCGCTCTACCCAAGGCATTAAGCCTTAATTTATAATAGTTAATTTTTAGCTTATTGCAACGTTAAACTGCTGGCTAGTGTTAAACTTAACATCAACCTTAAAAGCAAAAGCATTAGACTAATTTGCAGCAAAAACACATCTAAGACTAGTTAAAAGGGGTTTAAGGCCTTAGCTTTTGCTGTCTCTAAATAGGGCAAATATAAGGCTATTAAACTCTTTAACATTAAGAAAGCGCTAGATAATAGCATCTATTCAAGCTTTATTTGTTAGTTTTATAAGATTAACAGCTTTACCTTAAGCAGAAATGTGTATAATTAAGTAAAATAGACTATTTTACCCTTATAATATCTATAGCCCAGCTAATCTAGCTTTTTAGTATAGAGTTAATAGCGCTTTTTTTTTATATTATGCTAAGGTTTAATTAACTATATATATTATAAAAAAGCATATGCTATAGGCGATTGGCACGTTGGAGTTTACATTAGAAAACCTTACAAAGTTTAATAAGGCAGCTTAACAGCTGTTAAAAGAGCTTTAAGAGTTTTTTATTAAAATAGATTATGTTTTTTGCTACTTTTGCTTTAGAGTAAGTTATTTCTCTTATATAATCTTGTCTTTAATTATATATTAAAATTGTTAACTTTGCAAAATTTTCAACCTTATTTAAGATTTAGGCTTATAAATCAAGGTTATTATATAATAATAGTACCAAAGAGGTGCTTGCCTAAAGCTAATTATCTTTAATAGTAACTATATAGTTAAGAATAAAATTAATGAAGAATATTAGCCCTAAGCCATTCCCGTCTCTAATAGATTTAACAGTGCTCTTAGGCTTATAAAGCCGCGTACGCAGCAGAGGCGCTCACTATAATAGGCAGCGCTACCCAGTAAGAAACAAAAGAGCAAGTCACTAGTGTTATTTTAGCCTTTATTAATCGCTAGTTTTTAAGCAAGTAGAAAAGGCAAGTTAATACTTTTTATTGCAAAAAGCAAAATCTTAAATTTTAATGCATTTAAAGATAATAAGCATTTATAAAACACCTAGCAAATTATGCTAGCAGCTAGGCTACTTAACAGTTATATTGTTACCTTTTATAATTTAAAGGCAGCTTTAACATAGCAGCGAGAAAAGCAGATTATTATATTAGTTCTACCAAAGGCTGCTAGATTAAAAATGCTTAAATAAAATGTTTCTAAGCCTTTTTTATATGCAAAAGCATAGGCGAAGTCTTTTGGCAAGTAGGATAAGCCTAAGGATTAAAAGGCTTGCTAGTCTATGCAAATAAATAAATAAGTATAATAAAGTATAATGCGCTCTAGGCTAATAGGGTTAAGGATAAAGATAGTTTGCAAAAAATGTCTGTATATGTTTATATTATAATTATATACTTATGCTTTATTGTTACTTAAAGGTTACTTGCTGATTTTAATTTGGCTAATATCGTTGGTTTGCTAAAAGGAATAAAATAAAATAATTTAGAAATTTATATAAAATAATAAAGGCTATTAGGCAACACTTAAGCTGCGTATTAAAAAGCTTTACCTTTAAGGTTATAATATTTTAAGAATTTTATACTTAAATACTTTAAGCCTTTAGATTAAGAGATTAGGCTGTAAAAAAAAGGTAAAGAGATATTAATAGTATCTAAAGCTATAAGTATTTAGCTTAAGAATAAAAAAGCCTTAGATAACTATAGTTTATAATTATAGTAAAAATTAATTCATTTTTATTAATTAAATAAGGTATATCTTTTTGCAAAAATAATTATAAAAGACTTAGCATTTAAAATTATATTAAACACTTGCCTTTTACCTATGCGCTTATAAAGGAATATAAAGAGCTTACTAGCAATATAGCTAAATGTAGCTTAGGAGGCTGCAACTAGTTTCTTAGTCTCTTAGTTTTCCAACCTCTTAGTCTTTTAACCTTTTAGTCTTCTAACCTTTTAGTTTTCTAGTCTCTTAGTCTCCTAGTCTTCTAACCTTTTAGTCTTTTAACCTTCTAGTCTTTTAACCTTCTAGTCTTCTAACCTCTTAGTTTTCTAATCTTCTAATCTCCCTAGTCTTTTGCCTTAGAAGAATAACTACAAAAGACTCGGCATTTAAAACTATATTAAGCACTTGCCTTCTACTTATGCGCCTATAAAGAAATATAAAAAGCTTATTAGCAATATAGCTAAATGTAGCTTAAGAGGCTGCAACTAGTCTCTTAGTCTCTTAGTTTTTTAACCTTTTAGTTTTCTAACCTTCTAGTCTTTTAACCTCTTAGTCTTCTAATCTCTTAGTCTCCTAGTTTTTTAACCTCTTAGTCTTCTAACCTCCCAATCTTTCAATCTCCTAGTCTTCCAACCTCCTAGTCTTCTAGTCTCCCAATCTCCCTAATTTTCTGCCCTAGAAGAATAACCACAAAAAACTTAGCATTTAAAACTATATTAAGCACTTACCTCTTATCTATGCGCCTATAAAGAAATATAAAAAGCTTACTAGCAATATAGCTAAATATAGCTTGGAAGGCTGCAACTAGTCTCTTAACCTTTTAGTCTTTTAGTTTTTAAATCTTTTAGTCTCTTAGTTCCCTTAGTCTTCCGCTCTAAAAAAATAACTATAAAAAACTTAGCATTTGAAACTATGTTAAGCATTTGCCTCTTATCTATGCAACTCTTTGTTTTTATTTTTTATTATATAAGCAAATACCTAGCATAGCTAAATTATATCTATTTTAAAGCTATTAAGCTCTTTATTTTATCTTTATATAGCTATTATGCTATTTATAATAATATAATGCCTTTGTTTTAAAAGTAAAAAGCTTAGTAAATAAGCAGCGCTTTAACTATTTTTTAAATATTTATAAGAGATTTTATAAGAATACTGCTAAAAACTTAAGAATATAGTTTTATTGCGCTAGCTAGTTTTTAACATTAGGCAATTATCTTTAAGTAATAAGACTTTAAGCGTAAATAAGCTAAGCGTAAATATTTTATGCTTAAAAGCTTATCTTTTAAAAGTAGGCAATGATTAATATTATTTTATCTTTGCTAAAAGTAAGCTATTTTTTAAATTTTTTTAATAACAAAAGTAATATATTTTTTTTTGCACAGCGTGCAACTATAAGATTAAAACCTCTTTAGTCTAAGGCTAGGCAACGTAGATATAGCAAATAATCCTTACTTTAATATACTTTTAGCTTTAGTTTCTATAAACGAGCTGGTCTCAGATAATAAAAGAGCACTGGTTAACTTAGACCTACTATTTAGCCTTATAAGCTTAAAAGATAAGGAAAATAAAGATAAGCAGGTGTTTAATAGATTAAAAAAGCGTTTAGCAACGCTTATGTAGCTAGGCATTAGGCATAAGCTTATAGTTTGCGTTGCAAGAATTATTATATTTTTCTAAAACCTTTATTTAGCGTAGCGCTTATAAAAGGCGATTGTTTACTTTTTTATATTTTAGCTAGCGGGCAATAATTAAACTTAGTAAGGGAAGCAAGATATAAACCCTAAATAATATATTAATCTTTTTAGTTATTTTGTAGATATAAAGTATGTTTTGCTAGTTATATGCTTAAGGGAAGACTTTGGGCTAGAGAAACTAGAGTATATAAGTAATTATAATAATAGCAAACATTGCTAGGTTTTTATAATTTAAAGCTTTGCTAAAGTAGCGCTTATTTAGCATTATATATAAGGTAGTAATTAAGGCAGCTAGGGTTAGAATAAGTATAAGTATTAAATTATAGCAAAGCTTGCTAAAGTAAGTAAAGAGATAGTTGCGCGTATACTTATAGTAATTACAAATGCTAAGGTTATTATTAGCATGCTTTTTTCTCTGCTTTTTAAATTTTTTCTTAATTAAGCAAAGGACTTAGGTAAAGAAGATAAAAATGTTAAAATTGATAATTTGCTTGCAAAAGTGCTTAGAAGAGTAGTTTATAAGTGTTATATTTTTAACAGCTTTAAAAGCAGCGCGCTTAAGGTTGCTAAGAGTAGTATATAAGAGGTAAAGGCTCTTAAGCGGGGTTTGCTTAATTAAAACAATGATTTTCTTTAAGGTTAAACGGCGCTAAAAGCATTTAGACATTTATTTAATCTTTGTAAAAGCTATTGCTTTGATTAGCCTATTAATTTAATCTTTAGACAAGATATCTTTAGTAGCTTAAGCGGCAGCATAAAAGGTTGGAAACTATATTGCGTTTTTAGACGCTAGGGCTAGACTTATGCTTATGTTTTATTATTAATAAGCCTTATATAGGTTTTAAGCAAAGTTATAATAGGTTTGCTAGATAGTATTAGCAAAAGTGGGTCTTATATTAGAAAGAAATAGCTTGCAAAGCGCTTTATTATATTATAAGGTTAGCAAGATATTAAGCAGTTAATAAAAGAAGCAGAGAAAGCTTATGTATTATATGCAAAAGAGCGTGTTTAAATATTTTTAGGCTTATAATTTAGCAAAAAGCACTTGCTGTTGCTTTATTAGCATAGATAGCACTATGCTGCAGCTGCTTTAGCCTAGTTGCTAATAAAGCTAAAATAATACAAAGAAAATTATTTGTAGTATCTATGCGTTGCAAAATAATTGCTTTAAAAATCAAAGGACAGCGCTGATATAGAAAAGGCTGCGCGCGAGCAACTAGCCAAATTAAAGATAATCTTTGCGCTGAGCCGCCATAGCTAGCTTATAATAAAACACTAAAGCTGCTATATAAAGGAAAATAGGCCGCTTATTAGCTATTATAGGCCAGCGTGCAATGTTAAAGGTTTTATGCAGGTTATAAAAGTTAAGCATTTTAAGAAATATAAATGGCTAGGCGCTCTTTTGCAGGCTTTGTATAATAATAAGCAGCCTAAGCACAAAGGTAGCTAGGACCCTTAGGTTTTTAATAAAATAATAGTATTTTAATTAATTTAATATAGCAATAGCTTTAAATATAGGCAAGCTTAAGCCTACATTGCTTTATGCTTGGAAACAATGGTATATTGCATAGAATGCTAAAGTAAATAGCTTTGCAAAAAAGCAGAGCACGCTGGAGAAAACGTTAGTAGAAAAACTATATAAGATGAAAATATATGCTTATGTCTCTTAAAGAAAAAAGTACATTAGCTAAAAGATTAGCTAAAGTATATAAAAGAAATTTTATTGCTTAGCAAAGAGCTAGGATATTTAAACAATAATAACCTATTTTATTTAAAAAGCAACCTAGGCTCTATTAATAGCAGCTTAAATATATTTACTTTTATAAGCAAACGGCATAGAGTTAGATAGCTGTGCAGGTGTTTGCTTGCTGCGCAAACGCTTAAGCAAAAACTCTTATTAAGTTTAAGTTTAGAAACTTTAGCGCGCTTTGCTTAGCAAAAAGGTTAGCATAGCAGTAGCAATGCTTTATGTGGGAAAAAGGTTTTTAGGGCAGCTCTAGATTATCTTTTTAATATTGGAATACCTTTAAAAAAAATTAAACGATAATATTTAAGCTTTGCTATTTTTAAAGCTTATATTGTCTTGCATAATTATATAAAGGTTATAAAAAAATAAAGGCGGCTTTAGCAAAGAGAAATTGCTATAGTAAGGGTAAAGGCTAAGGGGCTAAAATATAAAGCTTTGCTGATTTCTATAGGCTTTTATTAAATAAGCTTGGTTTGCTAAAAGACAGCGTATTTTAGGCGTTAGCAAAGCAATAGTAGAAGGTTATATACTATTAATATTAACTATTAGCGTATAAAAGATATAGTTAATGTTGCTAAGCTAGAATTTTAATAAGAGGTTTAAGCACAGTTGCGCAAGGCTGCTAGTATAGAGGTAGCTAGGGATGCGGTTTAGGCTAGGCGCCTTGTTATTTAATACAATACAATAGTTTTTATTAATTTGCCAGCCTAGCCAGCCAGCTAGGTAAAAAAACAATCCAGCGTTTTTTTGCGCTAAGCCTTTGCTTTGGTTAAAAGAAGTGTTGCTACTATTGCTTTTGCTATTATTGTCTTTGTTGACATTAAGTTAAAGATAGGCTTTTTAAGGAAAGTTAATAAGCTATTAATTAACAATAATCTTAAGATTAGCATTATAGTTATATATATAAAAGGCTAGCTTATAGTTTGCTTAGAAAGTGTTATATATATAACTTTAGGCAAACTGCAGCTAGCCTTGCATAAAAAGCTATTGTAAGATAGTTTATTTGTTAAAGGGCAGGCTTTGAAACTGCCATTTATTTAAACACTAAAACAGCTTAACTTTTTTGCTTAGGAGATTAGAGTTTAAAAAGAGGTTTTTAATATAATAGGCGAGTTTCTTAGTGTGGTAGCGCTATATAGCGGTGCCTTTGCTGCTGAGCGCTTGTTGGCGGCGGCGTTTAGCTTTAGAGATAGAGAGTTAAGATATTTAAGCTGCAACTAAGTATATAATAATAAATTAGATTTTGCGCAAAGGCTTAGTGCTTATATAAAAGGTATGATTTTGCAGATTAAAGGGCAAGTTATCGGCTATATGCTTAGAGCAGTACAAAGCCTGTTAATAGAGGAAAAAAAAGGTAAAAGTGGCAAAGAAGTTGGGTTTATTGCATTTTTTATTATATTTTTTACTGTGTTCTTTGCTGCGTTTTTCGCTGCGTTTTTTATTGCATTCTTTATTAAGTTCTTTGCAAAAAAATATAATATATTAAAGCAGCCAGCTAACAATGTTAATTATATTGAGATAAAAGCTAGGGTAATAATAGTCTCTAGCTTTTACAAAGGCAGGCTTTGAGCTAGATTTGCAACTTTTATAGTTTATTATAAATTGCTGCTAAAATATTATAAGGATTTTATTAGCTTTGGTATTAGAGTCTAGCTTTAATAGGCGCAATTAAAAGCTTTTAGCTAGATAGAGGGCTAGGTAAGCAAGTGGCATAGCAGTAGCCGTAAGTAAAGAAAGAAAAGCATAATAATTTATAAAAAAACTAAAAGTTGCTAAAGGCATATTAAATCTAGCCTTTAATTAACTATCTATTATATTTTTCCTTATTAGGCAAGCTAACTATATTAAGGCTAAAACTGCGTAAAAATGCTAGGCTAAAATGGTTGGCCTATCTATTATTGCCGTTGGCAAATGTATCGTTAGGGTTATAATTGGCATTTAATGCTAGGCTAAAGTTTTTATCTTATATTTAGTTTAAAATTTTAAAGTTATCATTGGTATAAGAGTTGTAAAGGGCTTGTATAGTATTATAAAGATAGTTTATTATATATAAGAGAAAGCAGATAGATATAGCCTAATAGTAGAATATTTTGAGAAAAATTTAATAGAGTAAAATAAAGAACTATATAAAAAGAGGCAAATATATTAAGCCTTATTAGCTAAGTTTTTTGAGTTTATTTGTTTTAGGCATATACCCCTAGGTTTAAATAAACGCTAGAAAGCTTAACTAGAGACTAGGATAAGATAGGGTAACACTAATGGTATTATAGCTAGCAAATCTTTATTTGCTGGCAATAAGCTAGCGTTAAATTATTGCAATATATAAGGCTAGCTATATTAAAAAGACAAAGTATGCTTAACGCAGCTATAACCTTAACGAGGCTTTAAAACGCTTTATCTACTATGGTTTCTTCTTTAAGGGCAAAGACAAAGCTAGCAGCGCATTTAGTAGGTTAGGGTTTGCCTTAGAAACAAGGTTTTTTAAAGGGTAGAAAGGGGGCGATAAGAGCAAGGGGATTAACGTGCATAGTAGTAGACGCTGCTCTCTAGGCTGCAAAGAGTCTATTATCTTTTTTTTGCTTTATGCTTGTGTTTTAAGGTTGGTTTAATAAGAATTTATTTGTTTATTAGCCTTTTTTTAGCCCTATAGCCGTTTGCTAGCTATTTTTATTATATAGATAGACTCTTGGCTAAGAATAAGGGGGATAATGCTTATCTTTGCTAGGCTTAGGCTTACTTGCTTTTTAAATGTTATTAGAGATAAAGTAGATAATTGGATAGACATTGTATTGGCTGTTTTGCGGCCTATGTTCCTTTTTTCTTTTATATAGATTAAAAGGCTAGACTTATAGGCAAAATATACAGAAGTTTACTAAAAGATAACCTCTTTAATAAGCTTAGAGTTAAATAGATTAAGATTATTTCGCAAAGGCAAATGCTTTGCAATTATAGAAATATATTTAAAAATATTGCTAAAAGGCTTAGCAAGCTACAAGTTATTAGTATTATATAAAGCTTAAGATATATTTTACTTACGCTAAAGGTTAATATTAGTATAACATTAAATAATGTTAAAGATATTTAGCTATAGCTTTTAAGAAAAGCAATAGGTATACTAAGCGTTGTTGCAATTATTAAAGGGCTGCTTAAGATAAAACTTGCCTATTAGCATCTTAAAGTAGGCAAAGCTATAAATAATAAGCTTAAGCAGCTTATATTATAATAATATAAAAGCGGCTTTAAAGGCAGACTAAGGCTATATATACTAATAAAATATATATAAGCATAGCTTAATAGCATAAATGCGCTTATTTATTTAATATTACAGCGTTAAAATGAGGTTATTGCACAAAGAAGGCTTATTGTTAGCTTAAAGGTTTATAATAAATATTAGGTATAGGTTAAGCTATAAGATAATATAGTTTATGATTTAATATAGGATTTTATTATTATTTTTAGATAATTGCAGAAGCTGGTAAATGTTAGAGAAGCAAAGCTAGAGAGATGCAGTAATATGCATATAGATTTGCTAAAAGATAGTGTTATTGAGAGAAGAAAAGAGGCTAAGCTTGCGGCGAGCGCTTTGAGTAGGTATAAAAGGCGTTTAGCCTAGCTAAAAAAGCTTATTAATATACGCTTAGGTATAGTTTGCTAAAAAAGCTTTAGATATTATTTTTTAGTTTATAGCAGCTATATAACAAGCGGCGTTTTTAAAGAGCTTAGATAAAGCGTATAAAATACTATAAAATATGGTAAACTAAAACTATAAAGGCTTTTTTTTAGTTAATTAAAATAAAAAATGCTGCTAAGGGGAAAAAAAAAGAAAAGTAAATGCATATTATTAACTTTATATCTAATTATTTAATTCTAGGTTAAGATTTAAAAGATAGTTTTGCTAATTAAGGTTTAATACTACTATATAGTAATTACCCGCTATTGCTTATTCCTTTATAGGGAAATTAGCTAGGGAAGGGGGAATTTTAGAGCGCTGCCTAGCTAAAGGACGCAGATAACTTATTGCTACACATTAACATTTTTGCCTGCAAAAAAATCTAGATTTTAGTAGAAGGCTGCGATAAGCTAGACTTAAACGTTGCTGTATATATCCTTTAATATAAGGTTTTATTAGTTTACCCTTAGCCTAAGGTTAAGATTAGCGGGCAATATATTTATATAGCAAAGATTTCTTTGCTAATTAGCAATGTTATATTAATTAGAAGAAGAAAGTCTTTGTTAAATAATTTAACCCACTACAATTATAAAAGTTATACGTCTACTATAGCTTTTTCTCCCCAGCGCTTATTTATTTAATATAGGCTTTTAGCGCCTTAATTTAGTGCTGCCTAGCTATAACCTCTACTAGTTTATCTTTATTAACAGCTAGCTAATCTTAGAAGTAAAAAGGCTATTGCTTATTTATTAAGTTTAAGCCTAGGTATTCTAACATTTTCTCTAAGTCTTTTCTGCTATAGAAAATAAAAAAATAATTTTTCTTTGCTTTGCGGTTTAGTTTATTATATTAAAAGAGATTATATAGCATTTGCATATACTGCTTATTTAGCTGCTAGTTTTATTTAAGGCTTTAGATTAAGATAAGTGCCTTAGTAGGCATTTGCGCTATAAAGAGGTAGTAGGGGCAAGCGCGCTCTTAAATAAACTTTTCATCTTTGAAATCTCTACCCTTAAGAGCTTTGCTAGCTGGCTTGTTTAGTACGCTTATCTTTGGCTTTGCCAAGCGCCTTTGTTGTTTATTTAAACAAAAGCTAGAATCGTCTAACGTTTATTTTAATATTATATTAGCTAGGCGGCCGGGGAATCTAAAGTGATTAAGTTAATCAACGCCAAATATAGAAAATAAAGAAGGGCGGCTAGGCGTAAAGAATAGAAGTTATAGATAATAGCATGCAGGAAAAAATAAAATTCTAGGCGTAATATAATAAACCCTCTTTAATTATAATATAATATAGCCTCTCTAGCCTCTATAAGGTTGCATTTAAGGGCATAAAGTACCCTAGCTATGAGATTAAGAATGTTTAGCTATATTTAGGTGTTATAAAAAGGCTAAACGTCTTCCTAAGCTTTTATTAATAATAACAATACATCTACTTAGTATTTATGCCTTTTACATCTTCTTTTCTACTTACCTATTAGTTTTCTTAAATAAACTTTTATATGGCTATTATCCAACTTAGGGATATTAGATATAGTTAATAGTTTATCTATTAAGTCTTGTCTTTTTTCCCTTGTTTATTAGCTTTGCAATGCTATAATCTTGCTTTTCTCTGCTAAACAGTAATTTAGCAAATTAATAACTTAGTTGCTTTAAAACCTGCTAAATAAAATTTATATAGTATTATATATTATATTGCTATTAATAAAAAGCGCTTTAGGGCTTTATTTATATAGTTATTCTTTTGTTTTTTTTTACTTTTTTAAAATAGGCAAAGGGTATATATATTGTTAGAAATGCTCTTTTAATAGCCTATCATTATATTTAAGCAAATATGTTTTTTTGCATATAGCAGTTTAAGTAAGTAAATCTCTACTTAGGTTAACAAATCTAGCAGCTTATATGCAAGGTATAATAGGCGTAGCTTGCGAGTTTATTTATTTTAACAAGCAGAGGCTAGGTAAAGCTATAACTCTAGGTATATAAATCTAGCAGCTTATATGCAAGGTGTAATAGGCGTAGCCTATAAGTTTATTTATTTTAATAAGCAGAGGCTAGGTAAGACTATAACCCTAGGTATATAGATCCAGCAGCTTGTATGCAAGGTGTAGTGGGCATAGCCTATGAGTTTGTTTGTTTTAACGAGCAAAGGCTAAGTAAAGCTATAACCCTGGGTGTATAGATTTAACAGCTTGTGTGCAAGGTATAATAAGCATAGCCTGCAAGTTTATTTATTTTAACAAGCAAAGGCTAGGTAAAGCTATAACCCTAGGTATATAAATTCAGCAGCTTATGTATAAAGTATAGTAGGCATAGCCTATGAGTTTATTTGTTTTGACAAGCAAAGGCTAAGTAAAGCTATAACTCTAAGTATATAAATCTAGCAGCTTATATATAAGGTGTAGTAGGCGTAGCCTATGAGTTTATTCATTCTAACAAGCAGAGGCTAAGTAAGGCTATAACCCTAGGTATATAGATTTAGCAGCTTATGTGCAAGGTATAGTAGGCGTAGCCTATAAGTTTATTCATTCTAATAAGCATAGGCTAGATAAGGCTATAACCCTAAGTATATAGATCCAGCAGCTTGTGTATAAGGTATAGTAGGCGTAGCCTGCGAGTTTGTTTGTTTTAACGAGCATAGGCTAGGTAAGGCTATAACCCTAAGTGTATAGATTTAGCAGCTTGTGTGCAAGGTGTAGTAAGCGTAGCTTGCAAGTTTATTTATTTTAGCAGGCGCAAGCCAAGCGAGGCTATAACCCTAGGTATATAAGTCTTGTGCAGAGAAGGGCTGCGGCTACCCATAACCCTATAGCTATACAGCGGTTTCTACCTAACTATCTATTTTTAATTGCTAAGCTGCATTAATTTTAGCTTTTTAATACGTTTAGCATATATAACTATTATAAATAATTAAATTATGCTTATTATAAAGCTAATTTCGTTAAAGTTATAAATATTGTAATCTTATACTTTATACTTAGCTTTTATATTTATATATAAGTAAAACTAATTGCTTAAAACCTTTAGATTTTTGCAGCGAGCTCTTTAGTAGTTATAAGCGCAATTAATACATGTTTTAAGCTTAGGGCGTTGTATAATAAAGCTATATAGCCAATGCATTTTAACATGCTTTTTGCTATGCGCCTTAAAAAGATAGTTAGCTATATTTCCTATATTAGTAATCTAAGGCAAAAACCCTTATATATCTTAATTTAAAATATATTTAACAATTGCTTTCTTTTTTAGCTTAGTTAATATAATGCTATTTAAGCATATTATTAAGCGCAATACTTTGCCTTTTATATAATAGCTAAAGGTAGCATAAGAAATATTATATAGCGCTATAGTGTGTTTTTAGCTGATTTTTTTTAATAACCTAATTGCTTTAATAGCAAAAATAATATAGCTTTCTTTTAAGGCAAATTTTATAAGTAGTTGTAGAAAGATAACGCGCTAAAGTAGGTAGGTTGCGTAAAGTAGAAAAGTATATTGCTTAGTGTCCTATGTTGCTTAGTATATAATTATGTTAGTTATATATTTTATATATTAATATGCTAGTGTATAGTATTAATTTTGGTGCTTTTTCTAATGATTAATTTAATAGTTTATAAGTTATTATTATATATTTTTTAGGCATTACTTTTTAGATCTAGCTTAATTTCTTTAAAAAGGTGCTGTAAAAATATAACTTTTTTAGCAGTGTGCTTAACTCTAAGCAACTCTGCTTTTATAAAGAAAGTTGTGATAGTTTTTTAGCGTATGGCTTTTTAATAAATTAAGCTTTTATAAAGTATAATTATATAGCTTTAAAAAAAGTGCTGGGTTTTTAGGTTGTTTATAAAAGAAGTATTAAATAATATAAAGAGTATTTAAGCTTTAGAGTTTAGCTAGTATTAATAATAAATAATAAGCATTAAATTAATCATTAGAAAAAGCACCAAAATTAATACTATACACTAGCATATTAATATAT
>JALRMF010000644.1:0-17848 GCA_026120015.1 Dendrostoma leiphaemia
TAATATTTTAGATAATAAGAGATTTAAAACGCAAAATAGATTTTATAAAAGATATAACTAAAATTTTCTCTAAGTAAAATTATTATAAAAATATTAAAACCTTAGTTTGCTACAAACTAAAGAATAGAGACTATTATAAATACAAAGTAGTGCTAACAGTCTATAAATTAGCAGTGCCTTTTTTTTGCGCTATTTACTTTATAAAAAAAATTTAGAAACACTGTTAAATAAAATCTTACAAAACTATAAATAATATTTAAAAAATAATTATTATACTATATTTATACTATTATTGAAAATATTTGAGTATTTTATAAAAGCATTAAAAACGCTAAGCAAAATGCAAAGCTATAAGCAAACTATTTTAAAGGTAATAAGAGCGTTAAGTATAATAAACCTAAAAATGCTGTTAAGCTAAACGTAGAGTAGGAATTTAATGCTAATAATATTTGTCATGCGTTTTATAATGCTGTTTCCGGCTTATATAAAAACAGCGGCATTATAAATAGGTTTTTATGCTTTTAGAAACTATTAGCTTAACTTAATACTTTTAAATTTGTAAATAGCGTTAAATATAGTCGCACGTTTACTAATAGATTACTAATATATAATATATATTATATTATTGCAAAGCAATACTTTTAAGCAATGAAAGCATTATAATTATAGCTGAATAAAGAGAAGTTACTTGTTATTAAGGGTAATGAAAAAGTACCTAAGTATATAAGTGCTAAGATAAATTTTAACAATAGGATAGCATATCTAAGCTAAAGTGCTGTGAAACTGTAAGTCTAGCTAAATATAGCCTTTGGTAACACTTTTAAACGGGCAGCAAAAGTAATTAATAGAAAGAAAATATTAAATCAAATGCAAAAGATTATATTAAGGCTTGTTTGCACTATTTTAGATAAGAGAGCCTAAAATACAGAGAAATAATACTTATAGTATATTAGTAATTAAAAAGGCACTAAAAAGACTTAGATTATTTATGCTCTTAAAGATATATTTAAAGCAAAGCGTATATTTAACAAGCTTATTATTATAATTATATTAAAAGTAGCTATTATTGCTATTAAAGATATAATAATACATTTAACTTCAAGGCTAATGTGGTTATACAATAAGTCACGCGCAATAGTAAATTGCGCACTTTTTCCATTTTATAATACGTACCTTTTTAACCTACAGTTTCTCTACAACAAACAATAGCTAGCTTACTCTAAGAAAACCAGATTATTGCCGTAATCAGAGCAATCAAATCATTAAAAGAAATAAGCTAAAATTACGCTGTTATACTCTATAACGTTTCACTTACTATACTTTGCAATTGTATTAACAGCAAAAACGCAAAAGCAAATACTTAACTACTAATGCAAAAATTAACTACAACTAAAGAAAAGGCTCTTATTTATTACATTTTTAATCAAAATACATATAGATTTTCGCCTTAAGTTAAAAATATAAGAAATATAGCTAATTATCTGCTAATAATATATAGTAACAAATGTATTAGAATGTATTAGGCACAATGCTTTATTTAATAACGCTTAGAGCTTAAAACATACATTAATTGTGCATATAACTATTAAAAAGCCTTTTGCAAAGATCTAAAGACAATTAGCAATTGATTTTACTTAGTTGCAAATATAAAAGTAAAGTATAGTATTTAAAACTGCGATTTCTACAACTTTAACAGAACTAGCTTTATAATAAGCATAATCTAACTATTTTTGGTAGTTATATATTTAAGTTGTATTAGAAAACTAAAATTAATCTAGCCTAGCAATTAAAAATAAGCAATAGTAATTGTTTGCATTAGTGGTAATAGATATACAATGCCGCCGTTTTTAATCTTCTAAGGTTATTACTACTTTGCTTAATAATATATATAAACTAACTTTTCTAGCAATTAGGTAATTTAGACAATTTTTAATAAATAAATAGATAATAAAATAAGCATATAATAGCTGTAGTATTTTAATAAATATTTTAAATTACGTAGAAAAGGCGCTTATAAGATAATTGTGCTTAATGGCTATAAAAGCTATATTAATGCAAAATTTAAAGCTTACTGCAAAAAAAAACAATATTATTTTACTTTGTTTACCTGCTTATTTATCTTATTTAACCTAGCCTTTTAATATAGATTATTTTAATATTTTAAAGTTAAGATATAGTAACTAAATTAACCTTTTTATCAAAGCTAGCATTACTTATATTATTAAGGTAAAGTTTTTAATTATCTTTAAAGCTGTATGTTTTGCAATAATAACTAAAAGAAACATTAATAAATTATTTAAAAGGGCTAGACTTATTTCTTTTAACCTAAACGCTGTTATTTTAAAGCTAGATATTAAGTTGCAGATACCAACACCTTCTTAGACCCCTTTTAAGTCTATCCTTTCTTTTAACTTACAAACGCTTTGCAACCTTAACAAAGCAGTATTATAATCTAAATTAATTAAAACTAAAATTGCAAATCAGTAAAAAAGCTCTCTAATATTAATTTTTTATATTATAAATCACTTTTTAAAAGAAGCATAAAAAATTATATATTAGTTAACTTTAATAGAGTTTAAAATGCATACTCTTTAAAAGGCAAATATAATACTTAGAAAAAAGCGCAAGGCTAAAGAAACTTAATTATAAAATAGAGGAGATAATTTTATATCTAATAATAAAAAGATTTTAGCTAAGAAAAGTATAGTTAATAAGCAATTAGAAAAAAAGAAGAAAAATGATAGTTTATTAAAACAAAAGCAAGCGGCTAGTTAGGCTTATAAAATCTATTATAAGTCTAGCTATAATGCGCAAACCTATCTAAAGGCTAAGGATATAAGTGAGAATAATAATTTTAAATAGTTTTAATTGATTTTAGGCGTTGGTGTAGAGTTTTAATTAATTAAACTTGTAAGGTGTAACAGAAGTGTGCAACTTACTATCGCACGCAACTTATTATATAACCACGTTATCTTTTAAAGATAAAACCAAATTAGTGAAAGATTTTAAAACGCTGATTTTAGCATAAAGCAAAAAGTATTAGCATTACTGTAACGTTTTTATCATTAACAAGATAAGCCTCCTTAGTCTATATAATCTTTTTAAAATAAATAATTAATTATAAAAGCTGTAAGGGTTTTTTAACAAGCTATTTAGCGGCTTGCCTATTATTATATTTATAAAAGATTTCCTTTAATTTTAGCTAATTTAAGCAGGAAAATTATTAAAAGAAATAAAGTATATAAAGCTAATTGCAAGCAAAAAAAGGCGCAAAAAAAACAAGGCTAAGAAACTTTAAGAGAAGTTTATATATATTATTATTTTCAATAAGCAGAAATGTGCTAAGAAAGACTTATACCTTTTTAATCTGCTGCGCAAGCTTTAAAAAAAAAGCAGATATTATAAGATGCTTTAAAGATATAAGCATTATATAAATAAGATTTGCAACTTAATTTTATAAGAGAAAAAAGGGCTAATACACTTTTAAATTAATATTAATAGAATATAATTTACTATACAGCTCTTATCTTTATATTGTTAGTAATACATTTTTCTTTAATAGAGAAAAAGATTAACCTTACAATGCTAATTCTCTTAGTTACTATCGCTATCTTTAGCTAGAGAAATATATTTGTTTATTTCTTCTAGCTATTTTCAAAGTATTATATCTTTGATTTTAATTAGATAATTAAAATAAATATTAAGTCTTTGTATTATAAGGCTAAAGATAAGATGCTGTAAGATAATAACTAGGTTTAATAAGCTTTTATGCTCTTATAAAATAAAATAGGTTTAAAAAAACCTTTAAAGAAAGTATGCTAAGGTTTTTTTACTAATATTTATATATATTTGCTAAAACGCTAAGAGATTCTACGCTAATAGTTTATTATAAACAAAGTTAACTAACTTTAAAGAAATAAGTTAAAAAAAACTTATTATAGTAAATAATGTTTAGGTTTATTATAATAGAAGCTAATCCGCGATTTTATAAATAAGCAATTAACGTAGATAAAGAAAAAGGCAACGCTAAAAATATATAGCGCGTTTTGTGCAACTAAAGTAAATATTTAAATTATTTACACAAGTATATAATCTATATTTATTAGCTGCATTTAATAAATATATTAATAACGCTGCTTATTATTATTACATTAAAAGAAAAAAAAGCTATACTTAGGCTAGTTTAATTTAGCTGCAGCAGGATATAAACTTACTTTGTTTATCTGCCTTATTAAGCTAATACTTAAGCTAAATCAAATAGTACATTAGCTAATCTATAATTAGCTTAACCTTTCTCTTATAGCTATTAATCTACAAAATTGTACTATTAACTAAAAGCTGCTGCACCTAGTAATAGCTTTTTATAACCTTACTCTTAGGATTTGTTTAAAGCTTAAATCTAATAAAGTTGATTACTATTAATAAGCTGCAACTTAGAAAAGTTAAAAAAGAGTCCACTTTTCTATACTGCTGCAACTAATCTCCAATAGTTTTTATAACGCTAATAAAAAGATTTGATATTTTAACCAATAGGAGCCCTAGATTTAAGGGGTCTCTTAGCGGACGTTTTCCTTGCGCTGTCAAAGACTAAAATATAACCTTTCTAAACAAAAGGCATTTACAAAATAATATTAATAAATATAATGCTAGCTAGTTTAATATATAGTATTTTAAACGCTTAGTATAAAAAGCTATAATATTTCTTTAATTTATCTATTAATTAATATGCTTTTATAAGCATTTGTTTATATATAACTTTTATTAGCTTAGCTTTGTTTTTAAACTAGATTAAAGCAAAAGTTATGCTAATATTATATATAATAATATTTAGTAATGTTAAATAGGCTTTTTTATATATGTATATATTAAGTATAAACAAATAACATAATAGGGTAAAGACAAAATTACATTTAGCTTTACCTTATATAAGGAAAAAGAAACAAAGTCTTTAGCCTTATACAAAAGATTTATATATGCATTTTAAGCATATGTAACCGCATGCCTAATCTTAGTTTACCAAACTATCCTAATAGTTAATATCAACATCTTTATTAACCTTTATAGAAAGCTATAATGCTATTTATTCTAACACTAGCATTTTTTCTTTTGCAGCTTATATAGTTATATATATAAAAACTATAGAAAAAAAACTATAATTTTTACAAAGAAAATATACTATAAATTTTATACTATACTAGCAATTAAATGCTAAAAGAAGCTATTATACTTATAAAGATTATTAAAAACTTTGCTTTTTAATAACTACTTATATATAACAAGTTATATATAGCTAAATCTTTTGCCTTTTAAGTAACTCTTTATATAAAAAAGATTATATATAGCCTTTATTGCCTTTTAAGTTATAAACTTTCTCTTAATAAATTATAAGCACTTGCTTATTAGCATTTAAAGTAATTTATACTTTAAGCTATATATAAAATATAAAAGACCTTATTTTTAACTTGCCCTTTAATCCTCTCTCTTTCTCTTTTTTCTTTACTTAACAATTAACTTTTAACTATATATAGCCTTTTATTCTTTTTTTTTATATATATTACTATTAACCTTTTAACTTACATAAATATTTTATATATAAGCAAATAAATAAAAGTTTAATTATTATAGCAGCTTTTGCCTTTATTGCAAACATTTTAGCATAGCTAATCTTTTATATAACTTTTCTAAGTATAAACGCCGGCTATTAAGCCTTTATTATACACTTAGGCTTTAACGCCTAGTTTTATGCCAATGCCTTTAGCCTTTGTAAGAATATATGTAATTTATTGTTTTTTTTTATTATATGTTTGCAAACTAATAAAATATAAAACCAAAAGTTAGCTTTGGCTAATTTACTTATAGCTAATATATAAGTTTAGGTAGGCATTGACTAAGGTATATATTTTTAGCTTTTGCTAAGATTATATAATAAGACTTATACTTTATTGCATTGTATAGGTTGATAGCTATAGCAATAGCCCGGTCTGCCTCGGACCAGAGGCATACGGCTACCAGAAGGAACCAGCTGGCCAAATGGCTAGCCGGGCCGATACGGCCCGACGGCAATTGGAAGGGACCGTACGCGTATACGCCTAATCCCTTTAGCATACAACAATAATTTCCCTTCCGTTCCTTCTGCCAAACATCATCAACAACTATAGCAATACACTCATTTTTACCCCCTATTTAAACCTTTTTGTATATAGAGATTAACTTACCAACACTAATTAGTAGTTAAATAGTTAACTATAGACAGCAAGGTAAAAGAAACAAATCTTGCTTTGAAAACCGCCGCAACGTTTTCTAGAAGAGGTATACCACTTACAATGATAGGCTTCATGCTTTTAGCAGAAAACAACAAACGGCTTGCAAAGGGACTTTAAAAAAAGTTATCACTAGCAAAAAGCTATTCTCTTCAACTGTTAAAAATAGCTAAGGGACTTTAGCAAAAGTTATTACTAGCAACCCTTTCAGTGCATCTGCAACGCAAAATAACATATAAACAACTTTAAAACCTCTCTATAAACGCTAGCAGCTTATTTAATGCTATACTATACTCTTGAGAAAATGATTAATTTCATATAAAAACACCAAGACTTTTTATAAAGTTACAACGATAAGCAACTAACTAGCAAACCTCTTTGTTAAGTGCTTCTGCCTTTATAAAGATCTCACAATCTTTCCCATCCTTACTATACAACAAAGACACTAATAGCGCATATATATACAAATACATCAGCAACCCCAAAGCACTCTATACTACGTTCCAACCCTTTTCCTATTCATTTTCACTTTATTTTCAAATATACGCATATATGCATAATAACCTAATTTCCCTTTTGTTTTTTACCCTTTGCGTCTTATTATTATGCTATATTTATCCTAGGAATCTTTATTCCCTAAATCAAGCGACCTAAATTAAACTAGCATAGCTAATCCTAATAGTCCAAACAACCCCTTAGTTAAAGAAACAAAAACCTTAGTATTTAACTAAGTTTACAATGCCCAGCAGCCCATTTTAATATTAAACAACCTCCTAGCAAGAACTAAAATCTCCTAGGCAATATAGCCTTTACTTAACGCCTGCCTCTAATATAAGAAGGTATAGCTAAGCATTAGTTAAATATACCTATATATAATAATTGCTAGGGTAATTGCTACCTACCTTAAATAGTATAATAACAACCTCTTTTATTACTTTTATAAAGATTTTAGTAAGTAAACTGCTAATATATTCAACGCTATCCTCTTTAACTTACGCTGCAACCTTAAGCAAATCCTTTGTTAAAATAAAGTTTATACTAAGCAAAATAACGCTTTTATCAAACTATATTTAATAACTCTCGCTGCTTATAAAAAACCCTTTAAGTAGGACCTAGTTAAGCTTTAAAATCAAAAACTTAACCCAAGGTCACACGCTTATAAACAGCAGCAAAGCATTTTACTATTAAAACCTTTTTAACCTTTATAATAAGAGAAAACGCCTTAGCAAAAGCCTTAGATCCGTCAAAAGGAACCCCGGCAAAAACAACCAAACAATATATAATAAACCGTTAAGGAACCCTCGGCACACTCCCAAATTAAAGAAGCTTTAAGGAGTAGCCTGCAACAAAGCCCTTTACTATTATTGCTTTTGTTACAACTGCAATAAAACCCCTTGCAACCGCTATCTCTACCATACGTACAACAAACTATATAACACCTGCAATAAGACCTTTTAAGAGTGCCCTTTTGGTTACACCCGCAACAAAACCCCTCAAAGTTGCCTTTAAAACAAAGCCCCTCTGCGTTAGTTTTAATAGATCATATAATAAGACTGCGATTATCGCCCCCTAACTGTCTACATATACTATACAACACCTTATTTCTAGTATTAAAACCGCTTATACACCGTTACAATCCCCAGCGATACAACTTATACAAAACCCTTTCTCTACTTAAGTATCTAAACAATCACATTAACATTTAAACTTTAACTAGCTTTACAAAGATATATAGCCTAGATTAAAAGTATACAAGCAAGCTATATAACCTATTAAATAACAAGCTTAAAACCTTCTTTAATTTTTGCTAGCATGCCTAAATCAAGCCTAGCTAGTTTTACGCCGTTTTTCCAAGAATTTTAACTAACTACGCTCAACAGTTTTATAAGAGCTACGTTACCCATTTTAATACGTTTGCAAAAGCCTACACTAAGATTAAACGGCATTTTAACACAAAAGTCAACCACCTTTACTATTATATAGACTAGACCTTAATAACTTTTAATAAAATCAGATAGCAAAACAACAGAAAGAACCTTTATAAAGTTCTCAAGATCTTGCTTAATAAGCTATAACTATACTAATATGCTTTAAGACTAAATTACGCAGGCAAACAAACATTTAAAACCATAGTAATCAAAGCTTGCCATAAAGTATACAAACTTAAACATGCTCTTTTCAAGCCCGCCGTTACCTACGAGGAGCTATTTTCCAATCTACGCTCCTTAATCAAAACCTACCTCGCCTATAGTCTACAATAGCAACTAACCGCTAACAAAGCAAATAACCAATACTATTTAAACCACCGCTACAGCAATAACCATAGCAAAGGTAAAGGCTTCCACAGCAGCCCTCGTAGCGGCTTCCATCCGCGTAACGGCTTCCAAGGCCATAGTAGCAACCACTACAACAACCACCCTCCCCAACAACATACGCCTTAAAAAAAAAAGTGCTATATATATAGCAAAGAAGGTTATTAGTCAACAAAACACTCTTAAAAAAAACGCAACCAATCATGCAACCAGTTTATTGCCAACTGCCAGTTTAACAGCAATAACCCTAACAGCTTTAAAATATACCTAGCAAGTTACAAAGGTAATAAAGCAGACCAAATATAGCTAGAAGACAAGGTCAACGACAACAACAAAGATCACAAGGAAAAAACCAAAGCCTCCACTTGGCTTGCAAACCAAAGCTTCCTATACCGCCTTACCAACAACAACGTTTATTTTGCTAATAGCCCTAATACAAACGCCACGCAATTCCTCATCAAAAACCGCTACACCCAATTACAATTCCAAGGCATATTACCCAATATAAATACTGCAAGGGTATCTACAGCTAAAAAGGAGCAATTCCTTGCCCTATAACAAAAAAACCCTTTTATCAAGCTTAACAAGTTAACAGCAAAATAAGCCTCAATCAAATTTAGCAAGGGATTAGTAATAAACTCAATTGGAACTATCGCCGTTAACACTTTAATCAAGCACATTAACTTTTATATGCTAAATGCTCTAACGCCCTTTTTACTTTGCTTCGCAGATATAAACCGCCTATGCATTTAATTTAACAACTTAATAAACCAACTTATCTATAATAATAAAACCATCCCTATTATACGCAAATAAAGCCACCTATAGTTTTTTCTAAGTAAAAAGAAACAAGCAGGTGTCTTTTTTACAAAAACAAAGCTACAACGCCTCTATCATCGCTTTGGCTACCTAGCAATATACCAACTTTACCAGCTGCTTAAGAAAGCTAGTTATAATAACGTTGATAAAAATATACTATAATTAATCAAAAAGTTTTATTACTATTGCTAATTGCATAGCAACGCCCCCTAGCGCTTTAAGTTCACTTTAAAAAATAATTGCAAGTTTAATTATAAAATCCTCGCAAACATTATATATCTCAAAAGTCGCCCCGTTCTTTACATTTTAGACTCTTTAACAGCTTTCTACAGCAGCTGTTTCCTTTCATCTCTATTAGCTAAAAATACTTAGAAAGCCCTACGCCTACTATAAATTAATACCTATTAAAAACCTCCCAATATAATTATATATAACGCTAGCACTAATTTTACCTTTATAAAATTCAGATTAAAAGCTAGGCTAATAAAAATTACGTATAAATAGGTTTTTATTAAAGCCCACTAGTTAATTGGCAAGCTAGAATGATACTACGCTCTATTTCGACAAGCCTTTAATATCTTATATAATAAGCTTTACAATATAACATCTAACAAAGCAATTTTGCAAATAGCCCTCAAGGCCGTTAATAATACCATCAAACCCCATAGGCTCATTTCTACCCTCTTCATTTTCAGCGTATACCTTTATATAACAACCAATTTAGCCCCATCGCTATTAATTATTAAAAGAGCCAAAGCAATATAAAAGGCTATAAAAGCATTACGCAAAGCAGCAGCTAAGCGCTAAATAAAAAGCGCCTTTAATACTTAAAACAAACTATCTACTGCAAATGTATTTAAGCTTTTACTTTAGAGTAAAATATAGGTTTAGCAAAAGAAAAATAGTTAGCAAAGGCTCTATAAAATCGCAGCCGTTAATAATTACAACATTACCTTTAAAATGCCCAATAAGCCTGCTACCTTTAAATTAACCGCCCTTTAACCCTACTATCACAACCCTAATACCTCCGTTCCTCCTCTTCCCTCAACAACCACCTATCGCAACCCTAATACCAACGCTCCCCTTTTTCCCTTAACAACTAACAATAAAAACCACCAGCCCTTTAACAACGCTGCTAATGCTATTAGTGCCATTAGCAATATAATTATAATTGCTATAAAGCCTAAGCAAAGGGGATAACCTCCTAGCTTAAAGAATAAGCTAGCTAACGCTTTTCTAACGAGGAAAAAAGAGAACAATTATAACCTTGCCGTTAAATTAAGAAACAACGGCATTATAACAACCCCAAGAGAGCCGTTTAAAGCATCTAACACTCAAAAGGTAAACAACCTTATTAGCCATAGCATTTTTAGCTTTAAACGCTATAGCAAGGCTAGGCATAATAGCCACTGTATCTTTAAAGCCCATATAGTATAGAAAGTTAAGAGCAAAACTACCAAGCCCTACAAAAAGTTACGCTTAGTTATACAAAGCTATAATAATAAAAAAAAAGCGTTTATTTTAATATAGTTCCCTATAATTTAACGTGCTAGCTAGCAGTTAATTTTAGCCCTTGCGCTATTACTATTGCAAAGCAATATAACGCTATTATTACGCAACATTACCTAAGCGTACCTATAATTATAGACCAAACTTACATATATTATACTAGCTATTATTCCAGCTACTCTACAGACTAAATACCCCTAGAACACTATTATTAGAGTAATTAAGCTATTTTACAGCATTGCTAAAGCAAGCGTTCACTAGTTTACTATATACTAAGGCTACTACTGGGAAAAGCTTAATATGTCAACTTTAACCTATAACCTATGCCTTTTAATTATTAATAAACCTCTAAAGACTTTTAGCCTTATTGGTATGCAAATTAATAATACCCTTATCTTGGCTACATTAGCTTTTTCAGCATTAGAAGACTAAAAGTTGCAAAAGGCCTAGTTTAAGGCTAAGGCCAAGACTTTCCTTTTCTTTAATATTGCTTTAGATTTTAATAGCGCTATGTTAATGATAAATGGGATTAAGCTAGACTTAAAGCAGAAGGGTTAAGGCACTAAGATTATTCTCGTTAATCTTAAGTTAGCTAACCAAGCCTAATAGTATATAGAGCAATGCGCTTATAGTGTTTATATTGCTTTAATTTGCTAACTAAAGGCTTTTTTTAACTTATCTATTGCTGCTTAGATTTAGGACTCTGATGAAAGTAATTGTATAAAGCTTAATGGTTGCTTATAGTAGCAACTTAGTAACCTATTGAGAGGGCTATAATATATCCCCCTTAATCTAGCGACGGCTAAGCTCTTTGCATTTGCTGATAGCTTTTTAGCTAGCAATAAAGATTTGAGCTTTTAGATTGGGTTTATTTTAGCGATTGGAAATGAGACTAGTATCAATGGTTAATTTATATTAACAAAAAACCTTGTACACTAGAGTTCTACTAAGTGCAAAAGGGTTACTTAGAGCTCTCTAGCGTTAGAGATTTATAAAACCATTAACGCTTTTAATATTAGTCTCTTGATAAAAACAACGCTCTGCCTAATAACCAATAAACTTAGCTTTTCTACAATGCCCCTAGTCGTCTATATAAACTCGTATTCTTTATATGAATGCTTAGTTAAATTAAGTATAATTAGGGAAAAGAGGCTAATGATTAATATAATAGCTCTATGTCAGTTATATAAACAGCACAAGATTATAAAAATACGATGGGTTAATAGCAATGACAACCCCGCTAACGCTATAACAAAAGCTATACTAAATAGAGCGCTGGAACGCTTAGTCAACAACAATAAGTTAACGATATAAGTAGAGGGTTTTATTCAAAGGCCTATAAACTAAGCAATAAGTATATTTCCTTTGTATAATACAACTATTACTTATTTCTTTTCTATTTAGGCAACTAGTTGCCTATAGCTTGAGTTTTGGACTAATCTTTCAAAGCGTATAATAAAGGTTTATAAGCTAATATAAAAGACTGCTAGTGTAGGTTAATAGCTATAGCAATAGCCTGGTTTGCCTTGGACTGGAGGCATACGGCCACTAAAAGAAACCAGCTGGCCAAATGGCTAGCCGGGCCGATACGGCCCAATGGCAATTAGAAGAGACCATATGCGTATACGCCTAATCCCTTTAGCGTACAATGATAGTTTCCCTTCCGTTCCTTCTGCCAAACATCATCAACAACTATAGCAATACACTCATTTTCACCCCCCATTCAGACCTCTTTGTATACAGAGATTAACTTACCAACACATTGTAAGTTTATCTTTTTTTTCTTATCTTTATATAAAAGATTAACGTTGTTTAGCATTGTTGCTAGAGTTAGCTATTGTGTAAACGTTAATTATAGTTATATATGCAAAAACCTAAACTTTTTTGCTAACTTTTTTAGCAATTATATGCACATAGTAAGGTATTAGCATAGTGCTTATGCTAACTATATTTAGCGTTTATATATTATTTAATGCTAGGTAATAGGTTGTATAATAGAGATATTAGGGGTGTTTAGTAGTTATTAATAAAAAGGGATTTCTTAGTAGCTTATATAAGATAATATAGATAAAAGAATAACAACTTTTCCTTTGTATAAAATATATTTTATTTAGCTATAATTGTTATTTCTTTTTATTTTGTTAGTTAATATATTCTTTAATTTAGAGAGTAAGTTAATTTGTTAAAATTAAGATATTAAGAGTAATATTAGGTTTATTCTTTATATAGTTATGCATTTGCTAGATTATTGCTGTTATTAATCTAGTAAACCTTTAAATCTCTCTTCTTTTATACAACTTTTAAAGAGTTATAATGTTGATTATTAGCCGCTTTTCTTATATTATTCTAAGCTTAACTAAACAGTTGTATATAGAGTAAAAGTTTATATAAATTATTAGTAAAATCTAAGGAAAGTTTAGCTAATTGGTAATTTTTCTTAGAGTTGTATATAGGGCAATTTTAATATTAAACTTATTTATTATTTTATATAGCTTACTAGCTAATATGCTTTTAGTAACTCTTTTACATTTAAAGGAATTTTAATATAACATAGTTGTATAGTGAGTTGCGCGCGATAGTGAGTTGCGCACTTTTATTATACCTTATAAGTTTAATTAATTAAAACTTTACACTAACGCTTAAAATCAATTAAAACTATTTAAAACTATGATTTTTACTTATATCTTTAGCCTTTAGATAAGTTTGCGCATTATAGCTAAACTTGCGATAGATTTTATAGGCCCAACTAGGCGCCTGCTTTTATTTTAATAAATTACTATTTTTCTCCTTTTCCCTTAATTGCTTATTAACTATACTTTCCTTAGCTAAAATCTTTTTATTATTAGATATAGAATTATTTCCTTTATTTTGTAATTAAGTTTTTTTAGCTCTGCGCCTTTTTCTAAGTGCTATATCTGCCTCTTAAAGAATATATACTTTAGACTTTATTAAGGTTAATTAATATATAATTCTTTATACTCTTTTTAAAAAATAATCTATAGTATAAAAAATTAATGTTAAAGAGCTTTTTTAGTAATTTGCAATTTTAGTTTTAATTAATTTAGATTATAATATTGCTTTGTTAGGGTTATAGAGCGTTTGCAAGTTAAAAAAAAAGGTAGGCTTAGAAAAGGTTTAAAAAGATATTAGTGTTTGCAACTTAATATCTAGCTTTAAAATGATAGCGTTTGGGTTAAAAGGGATAAGTTTAACCTTTTTAAATAATTTATTAATGTTTTTCTTAGTTATTATTGTAAGAAATATAGCTTTAAAAGCGGTTAAAAACTCTACCTTAACGTGGTTGTATATTGAGCGACATAGGACATTGAGCAATACACTTTTCCACTTTACGCCACTTACCCACTTTAGCGCATTATTTTTCCACAACTACTTATGGAATTTGCCCTAAAAAAAAGCTGTATTATCTTTGCTATAAAAGCGGTTAAGTTATTAAAAAAAATCAGCTAAAGACGCGCTGCAGCGTTGTATAATATCTTTTATGTTACCCTTAGCTATTATATAAAGGGTAGAATATTGCGCTTAATAATACGCTTAAATAAAACTATGTTAACTGAGCTAGAGGAGAAAGCAATTATTAAATACATTTTAGATTGAGATGTATAAGGGTTTTTGCTTTAGATCGCTGATGTGGGAGATATAGCTAACTATCTCTTTGAGGCGCGTGGCAAGGGGCGCATTGGGATGCATTAGCTATATTGCTTTATTATATAATGCTCTAAGTTTAAAATATATATTAATTGCGCTTATAATTACTAAAGAGCTTGCTGCAAAGATCTAAAGGTTTTAAGCGACTAGTTTTGCTTATATGCAAATATAAAGGCTAAGTATAAAGTGCAAAATTGCAATACTTATAACTTTGACAAGACTGGCTTTATAATGGGTATGATTTAGTTGTTTACGGTAGTTATACGCGTTAAATGCGTTGGAAAGCTAAAATTAATATAGCTTAGCAATTGGGAATAGGCAATAGTGATAGTTTGTGTAAGCAGTGATAGATATGCAATGCTGCCGTTTTTAATGGTTTAGGGCAGAAACCATTTTGCTAACTAATATACTTAGGCTAAGTTTTTAAACGATTAAATTATTAAAACAACTTTTAATAGATGGACTAATAATAAAACAGGTATTAAATAGCTATAGTATTTTAATTAGTTTTTTAAGCTATATATAATAAGTGCATATCAGCTCCTTGTTCTAAATAGCTATAAAAGCTACGTTAACGCAGAGTTTGAGATATATTGCAAGGAAAACAAAATTATTCTACTTTGTTTACCTTTGCATTTATCTTATCTAATATAGCCTTTAAATATAGGCTGTTTTAATACTTTAAAGTTAAGATATAGCGACTAAATTAATATGCTTATTAAGGCGCATATTTACTATATTACCAAAGACGAGTTTTTCCTAGCGTTTAAATACGCTTACTTTAACATAATGACCAAGGATAATATTTTAGAAAGTTTTAGAGGGGCTAGACTTATCTCTCTTAACCTAAATGCTATACTCTCTCGCCTTAATGTAATGTTATTAATACTATTACCGCTGCAAACTTTTCTATAGCTATTAAACTAATGGGTTTTTTAAATGCTATATAACCCTATTAAGGCTAAATTATAGACTAATTTTATTAAAAGTTGAATCTCTGCTTATTAGAATAGCTCTCTAACATTAATTTTAAAGGCTATTAACCAGCTTTTTAAGGCTATATAAGCAATTGCTTATTAGGTCACCCTTATATAATCAGAGAATTAAACTTTTTGTAAGGCAAATAAAGCGCTTAGTAAACGCTGCAAAGCTAAAAAAACTTAATTATAAGATAAAGGGGGCTTTACTAGACAAAATGCAAGGAGACTTTTAGCAGAGAAGGGTGTAGTAGATAAGCAATCAGAGAAAGAGAGTGAAAATAGTGGTTTGTTAAAACGCAGGCGGGTAGGTGGCAGGCACTGTGGGATCTGTTGCAAAGCTGGCTATAATGCGCGAATATGTCTAGAAGCTGAGGAAGTAGATGATGATGATGATTTTGAGTAGTTTTAATTGATTTACAGCGTTTGTATAGAGTTTTAGTTAATCTAAGGGGTGGGTGTGGTGAAAAGTATGTCGCTTGATGTCTTGTATCGCTCGATATACAACTACGTTAGTGATATAAGTAATATTGGCTTTAATTAAAAGGTTAATTTAGTTATTGTATTTTAACTTTAAAATATTAAAACAATTTATATTAAAAGGCTAGGTTAAATAAGATAACTAAGCAGGTAAATAAAGTAGAATAATGTTTTTTTTTTTTTGCAATAAGCTTTAAATTTTGCACTAATATAGCTTTTATAGCTATTAAGCATAATTATCTTATAAGCGCTCTTTTTGCATAGTTTAAAATATTTATTAAAATGCTATAGCTATTAAATACTTATTTTATTATTTATTTATCTATTAAAAGTTGTTTAAATTATTTAATCGCTAGGAAAATTAGTTTATATATACTATTAGGCAAGGTGGTAGCGGCCCTAAAAGACTAAAAACGGCGGCATTATATATTTGTTACTATTAATGCAAATAATTACTATTGCCTATTTTTAATTGCTAGGCTAAATTAATTTTAGTTTTTTAATATAACTTAAACGTATAATTACTAAAGATAGTTAGATTATGCCTATTATAAAGCTAGTTTTGTTAAAGTTGTAGAAATTATAGTTTTAGATATTATACTTTGCCTTTATGTTTGCAACTAAGCAAAACTAATTGCTAATTATCTTTAAATCTTTGTAAAAGGCTCTTTAATAATTATATATATAATTAATATATATTTTAAGCTTTAAGTATTACTAAATAAAGCATTGTGCCTAATGTATCTTAATGCATTTGCTATTATGCATTGCTAATAGATAATTAGCTATATTTCCTATGGTTTTAACCTAAGGTAAAAGTTTATGCGTATTTTAATTAAGAATATAATAAATAAGAGCCTTTTTTTTAGTTGTAGTTAATTTTTATATTAATAGTTAAGTATTTACTTTTGCATTTTTATTATTAATGCAATTGTAAAGTATAATAAGTAGAACGTTATAAAGTATAATAGCGCAATTTTAGCTTATTTTTTTTTAATGATTTGATTGCTTTAATTGCAGCAATAATCTGGTTTTCTTAAAGTAAGCTAGCTATTATTTATTGTAGAGAAACCGCGGGTTAAAAAGGTATATATTATAAAATAAAAAAAGTGCGCAATTTACTATCGTACGCAACTCACTATACAACCACGTTATAATGTTTTCTCAAAGAGTTAAGTTGTGCTTTATATAATTTATTTCTTTGCTAAGTATAATAATAAATTTTAGCTAGAAAAAGAGGTTTTAGTTATTAGCAAATTACTTATTAGTAAAAATAAACAACTTTGCATAAAATATATTTAAAGAGATATATTTTAAACTTTTTTATGCATTGTTTATTTATTATTAAATTATTTTGTTTAGAAATATAATGTTTTTTTTTAAGTATATAAACTTAAGCTACGATAAATAAGTTATATAAAGCTTTTAGTTGTAGAATTAATAAAATATATGCTGCTTATATGCGCTAAGAGATATATTGCTAAGCTGCGTTTTTTGCACAATAATTAATAAGCTAAAGGTTATTAGCTTAGCTTTTTTATACAAAGATAACATTTTTGCTATTTAACTTAATTTAGCTACTATTAAACTTTAATAAATTATTATACAATAGAGTTGCCTTAGGCCTTGTGTAGTAGCCTTTTTATTTTATCTTATCTTTTTTACAGCGTAAAAAGCTTTTTATACTAAAGCTAAATATATTATTAGTTTATAAAGCAATAATTCTAAACTTATATAAACTATCTATAAATATTAATAAATATAAGTTATATGTTAAGATATTTATATTTAGACTTTTTATATAGTGCATATAATACATTTTATA
>JALRMF010000645.1:0-17824 GCA_026120015.1 Dendrostoma leiphaemia
CGTAGAAAACATATAAAAACTAACGGAAAACTTAAGAAATTATAAATAATTGCTTAACTAATATTAATAAATAAACAACTAAATAATATAATAATTAAAACCTACTATTAAAACCACTAACAAACTTATTAGCTATAATTTCTAAAAAACCTAACTAATCTAATATCTCTTTTTTTGCAGCTATTAAATTTTAATTAAACTTACTAAAAAATAAATCTTTTGCTATTATAGCAAACTTTTTAAAAATCATCTTTTAAATAACCTTAAAAGCAGCGCAACGACGCTTTTTCTTTAGCTTTTCTGCCTTTATACAATCTAGCTCCTCTATACAAATAATACTATAATAAAGGGCATGCTTTATCTTTTTCAACTATATCTTCTTCTGCTTTTGCAAATAAAAAAGTTTCTTTTTCTAGCGCTTAATTTTATTTTTTAGCTTTTAATGTTAAATAGCAATATTGTTTAGCTTTATAGGAGTAAAACTAAAAACGTTGCACTTTAACTAACTATAGCAAATATATTTTAAGCAATGCAAAGAATTTAAAGTAAATATTTTATAAAAATCTAAACTGCAACCTTTATAAAAGAAATAAGTAAGCATTTTAATAAAACTCTTTAAGATTTTTGTAATAAGGGAATCTTACTCTTTTATACTCTTAGAAATAAAAGAAAAATTGCAATAGTAACGTTTATTAGCTTTATTTAACATAATAGATTAGAAAGGCGTAAACTAAGGGCATATAATAGAAAAAGAATAAAAAAACTTACTAAAGATCTTTAAAAACAAAGATTGTAAGAAGGGAAATAATATTATAACTTATTTAATATATAGGTTATAAAATAGGCTAGCGAGCTAGAAATAGGCAATAGGGTTTAATATTCTGCCTAAGACATCTTTTATATAAGGCGCACAAATAAATATAAATAATATAAGGCATATAACCTTATAAAACAACTAAAGTTAGATTATGCTTATGTAAAATTAGCATATAAGTAATATAGGCAAAAGACCGCCTATGCTGCCTAGCTATATAAGCAAACTACTAGGATTAAAGAGCTAAATATATCTTTTAATATATTTCCTATTATTAAATAGATTTAATAGATAGCTTTTTAGTCGTTAATCTAAGTATTTACCCCTAAGTAGCTTTATTGCTAGTGATTATTCGCTAGATATAAAACAATAGTATTTTTGTATTATGATTAGTATACTCTTTTAACTGTCTCTGCTAATATAAACCCTTTGGCACTCTAGGAACCCATAAGACCCAGCAGTGATCATTATATATATATTAAAAAATGCTTAAACTTATAGCTTTACTTTAAAGATTATATTAATATTATTAATAGCATTTATTTTGCTGCTTTGCTAAAGAAAAAAATTAAAGAATATAGTATAATTATAATAGATATAAGTTATAAAATATATTAGCTATTATTAATTTTAATGGTTATTTTATATATATATTAGCTAGCTAGGCAAGCTTTGCAAATAATAAGATTATATATTTTAGTGTTTGTAAAAAAGGCGATTTAGTTATTTTTAAGGGCAAATATTTATTAGCTAATATTAGCTTTGTTATAAAAAGAGGGCTTTTAGTTTTATATTAGTTTATATAATATTATATTTAAGAGTAGAAAGCTAGTAGCTTAAAGCTAAAGAATAGTAAAAAGCTATATAATAAGCGGTATAGCTTATTAAAAATATAGTAAAATATATATTTAGTGTTTTAAAGGCAAAGTTTTAAGTTTATAAGATGTAGCTATTTTTAAATCTTTATATTTAAGCGCTGCTGATATTCGCAACTTATAGCTTAATTAATTTTTTTGTTAATAAAAGGGATTTAATAATAAATATAAAGAAAAAAGAGAAATTAGTTGTTAGAGATAAGGGTGTAATGGTAAATAATAAAGTTGTTAATAAAGAAAAAAAAGCTAAAGTAATTAGCAAAAGGGATAGTTATAAATAGCTAAGGGCATAGCTTGCTAATTAAATGTTTATAGATTATTTTCTTAAAATTAAATGTAGGTAGAAATAATATAAGAAAAAGTTTAAGCAAAGTGTTAATATAACTAGCTATTTAAAAATTAATCTTATTTATAATACTTTTATTATTTATAATATTTTTAATATTTTTAAATAGCTTATAATCTTTCTCTTTATTATTAAATATAATTACTTTATTTAATTTTATAACTAATGCTGTTGGTAGGGTCTCACTTGGTTGAATAGTGCATTATTGGTTATGCAGATGTATTTGTTCGTTGGTAGTTGTTGGAAGGAAGGGAGGCTATTTACGTTGGCGAACGAGGCTACGGAAGGTGGCTTATATCCCCCTCTGTTCTACACTAGCCGTAGCTAGCTAGCGCTGGTCCGCGTCAAACTAGTTCTCTAATTAAATAAACGTAAGCTTAGTCTTTTCTTTTAGCTATAAACCTACACTAGCAGTTTTTCTCTTTCGCTAGCTGTATAATTATATACTTTTTTCTATCATTGTATAAAAATATCCTAAATAAGTAATTGCCTGCCTAATAGGGTTAGCCGTATATATATACGCTTCTCCTTCCTATCCTCTTTTCCTTTCTTTTTTTTATTACTTTAACCTATAGCTTTCTATATAAATCCTTTCATTTATATAGCTAGTTAATTATTGTTAACAAGCCGTTTTAAAGCTTAATTAAGCAACGCTTTAATTATAGCGTTAGCTAGGTTATTGTTTCTATTAATTTATTTAATTTCTAAAATCTTTTATTATTTATATAATTAATAAAGTGCTATTATATTAATTATTAAATGCTTTTCTTTTATTATACTAAGCTTAACAAGGCATTTATATAATAAGTATAAATCTATATATATAATAAGGGAAATAGGTGGAAGATTAAATTAGTTTGTGATTAATTAGATTATTGTCGCAATTGCTAGTTTAATATTAAAACTATTAACCATACTATAAATCTCTAACACTAAAACGCTCTAAGTAACTCTCTTATACTTAATAAAGCTTTAGTAGATAAGATTGCCTTAAATTGTAAATTGGTTGTTTATATAAACGACTTTGTTTGCAAAGATAAATATAAATCTAATCTAAAAGCTTAAATCTTTATTGTTTGCAAATAAGCTGTTTGCAAATATAAAGAGTTTAATAGTTAAAAGGTTAAAGGGCATATATTATAAGCTTTATTAAAGGTTGCTTGCTTACTAGGCAAAACGCTTATTTAGCGTAGCATACTTAGCTTTGTTAAAGTCTAAGGTTTAAGCGGCAGCAAAAAGGTTAAATGCCGCCTTTGGCTAATAGATTAAGGCAATATAAACACTTTAAGCTTTTTATTTTAAGTAGCGTTAAGTATAGTTTAAAGACTTAGCGTTAATAATAATAATCTTTATACTTTAACCCTTTTATTGCAAAAGAAGATTATTGCTATTAAATAATAACTTAGTGTTATTAAACTTAAAAGATATTTTTACTGTTAGTAGTATCTTAGGTTTTGCCTAGAACTTAGCCTTTTTTAGCTCTTTATTTTTAGCGGCTGCAAAAGAAGTTATTGCTAAAATTAAAGTATTATTTATTTATATGCCTACTAAACTAAACAATAATGGTAACCCCTTTATAATTAAAAGATATAGGTTATAAGTTAACGTTTTTATGCCTAGCTTCTTTTAGTAGTAGCCTTAATACATTATAAACTAATATACTTTTGCTTTAGCAATGCTATATAATAGTTTAATTACCTAAATAATCATTTTAGCAGAGTATTTATATTTTAGTTTATTTAAAATAGCAGCTAAAATAATATAAAATAGTTTTATTTATAATTATAAGTAAGCTTGCGTAATATTACAAAATAAAAGCATTATTCTTTAACCTAAAAATAAAAATGCTAGAGTAAAAAGCAATTGCTAGCTTATATGTTAAATTATAAGCAATTGTATAAAGATAGCTTTTTTAGCTATATTATTATAGCCCTAAATAATAAGGCAAGATTTCTTATAAGGCTTAGAGGTCTTGCCCTTAATTTCCCAAACAATATAAAACTTAAATATATAGTAGCCACTGTGCTTAGCCTTATTATATTGCTTAAAGCTAAAAATGCCCCAGCTAATAAGGTCCTTTACTTTACATATATTAAACTTTTTAAACAAAGCTTCTAGCGCTGTAATAACGCTATTATTCTATAGCTTAACAGCTAGTTTATAATTACTTTTCTTCTTTTTTATAATATAAGCAGCAGCAGTAATATAAGCAGCAATCTTCTCCTTTAGTTTATTTTTAAAGCCTAATGGCTATTCTTGCCTATATAGCTAAAGCGGCATAGGCGCTGTCTTTTTGTTAGCAGCAGCCTTAGCGTAGTTATTAACGGCTTTATTGTTTTTATTTTAAGAGAAAAAAGAAAGGTTAGGGTTTATATAGTTTTAATAGTATAGTTAGAGGAGGATAGATTAGAAAATGACAAATTTATTGATTATGTTTAAAATAATGTTATAATTATTAATAGCCGCAATTTTATAAAAGCCTTGCTATCCTTTTTTCTTTTGCTATATGCATATCTCGCTTTGCAAAGAAAAAGATAATATTGCGTTTATTATAAGATTATTTTTAATATTAAGGGCATTACTTACTTAGCGCTTAGCCAATGCTTTATAAAAAGTTTTTATAGCCTTTTAAATAGCCTTTGCCTACTTAAGAATTAAAAGTAATAAAAGAGAATTTATTATAATTTAGGGGTAGGTGCTAAAGATTAAGAGTATAGGCACTAAGCTGTTAAGTCTTGCTATATTATTAATAGCCTTAACAGCTATTTGCAAAATAGCATTGTTAAATATAATATTAGCTAATTTAGCATATAAAATTTTAAATGCTTAGCAAAAAAAGCTATAGTATTTCTTTAGTTTACCTATTAACTAGTATACCTTTATAAGCACTTATTTGCATATAACTCTTATTAGCCTAGCCTTATTTCTAAACTTTGTTAAAGTAAAATTTATGCTAGCGTTATATATAATAATATCTAGCAAGCTTTAGTAGATATTAATCTAAAGTTAGCGTAGGGCTTTTTATATAACTTTAGCTAATATAAACAAAAGAAAATATATGCCTTAAAAGGCTATAAAAGCATTAACAATATAAAAAACAAGGCAGCCGTTTAAATATATTATATTAACTAAAATCTTATAGTTAAAATTATAATTGTTATATAATATAAACTTAAATTATTATAGCGCTGATTTATTTATCTAGCAATAGTAGCAAAACTTCTTAATTAATTGAAATGCCTTTTTGTTAACATTATTATGCCCTGCCTTCGTTAGCATTTAGTATAGCCAACTTATTGTTAAGTAGCTAAAATAATAATAAAGCTATTATAACTTAGCTTCTAAGAGAAAGGCTTCTATCTATTCCATTTTGCCTAAAAAAAACCACGAATAGCCCTATTTGCAAACTATTAAAAAAGCTTTGTTGCCTTTAATTAATTTATTTATAATGTTATTAAAATATACTCTTAAATAGTTTATATTAGCAAGGCAGAGAAGAAAAGGTATAAGGGTTTTAAAAATGTAGAAAGTAATTCTCTTAATAAGTATATAGAGAGAGATAGTGCTAATTAACGTTACTGTTAATCTCTTACCAAATTTAATAAAGGCTTAGCTAGCGGCCGCCTTATTAATCTAAAGAAATAGGTCCTTACATTAAAAAGCTATACACCGCTCTTTGCCAGCAGTTAACACTTTTGCAGCACTTATATTAAGAAAAACACTTTAAAAACAAAGTTTAAAATAGCAGTCTTTAATAAGGAATTACATAGCTAAAGTATTTGCCTAAAAAAGGCTAAAGGCATTATTATCTATTATATAATATAAAAACGCTTAATCTATAAAGTATTAGGTAATAGCGGCGCTGTTTTTATTATTTTTACTAAAGTCTTTATAATTATTGTTACTTTATAGCTATTGCTAATTAAAATTATATTTTTTATAATCTGCTACAAAAGCTGCAAACTTGTCTGCTAATATGCTTATAAACTTATACTAAGCAATATATTAATTTCTTGCCTAGCGGCGTTTATCGTTTAAATATTTAGTTAATCAATAACCTTCCTTGCTATAAATATAACACTTTTCTTTCTAATTACTATAATAATTACCTTAACTACAGTTGCTGTAGTCGCAGTTACTAAAGTTGCAGCTGTTGCTACAGCTGCTGCCATAATAACTACTACGCAAACAAAAGCCTCCTTTACTATAAAAAAAGCCTTAGCTACAGTTATTATTATAATAATAGTCTAAATAATACTAGTTATAAAGCTCTTTATCTAATTTATTAGCAATTATTTAATAAAAAAGAAGACAATTAAGGTAAGTCTCAATTAACAAACGCAGGTTTAAAAACAATTCTTTACACTTTTCTGCTAGCTTAAAAAAAGCATACTTAAGTTTATATACCCCACAGCATGCTTAGATTACTATAGTCCTCAAAGCTCTCTTACCCTTAAAATTAAGGCTAAAGGCGCATTAGCATAGCTATAGCTTATTAAGCAAAGCCTAAAGCACCTTATAAAGGCTTTTTTTAAGTAGCTACAGCCTTATTTTAGTAAATGTTATAAAGGTTTAGTTAGTATAATAATAGTAATAGTTTACTTTTATATTAAAGTGCTTTTTAATCTTTTAATACACTATTGCAAAACTATTCTACTACTTAATATAATAAATATAGTAGGTCTTAGTTTAAATTATAAAGGTACAAGGAAATATAGCGTAAAATTGCTCAGCAGCAATATCTACATGCTAGCAGATATTAAAGAAGATCTATACCTTATTATCTAATAAATTATATAGTTTATCTATATACACTTTCTTACAATCCTACATCTTTACAAAAAAAAAAATAGATTAAGGTTAATTAGGTTGTTTTTAGTAGAATAAAGGAAAAGAGTTTTATATAAATTATATTTTAAAAGAGGGGTTTAAGGTAAAAGTGCATTTATTGCTAAATATAATTAATTTCATTGTATACATATATAAATAGGGTTTTTAAGCGGGTTAAAAGATTTGTGTTAATATATTAGTTTATTATATCCCTTAGTGTTTTTTTTCTTTTATATAAGTAATAATATAATTATCTAATTAAAACAAAAAGGCTATTTTAGTTAAAAAAGGTAATTATAAGTTTAAAGAGTAGATTAATTTAATTAAGGAAGAAAAGGGGAAAGTTAGTTTAGTAAGGAAGGAGGTTATTATTGTAATTTCGTTGCCTTTTTAACAGACTTTATTAAAAAGGCTTTTACTGCCTTAAATTATTGCAATAGCATATAAGTGCTAAGCTTAAAGGTAGTTGCCTTAAGCTTTTTCTTATTCTAAGAGAGTAGATCTTCCATCGCAAAAAAGGCCGCAAACTATTATCTCATTTTACCCTTCTTTTTTTTAATATAAACTCTTTGTTTGCAAAAAAGTCTCTTTAACTCGCAATAAAACTTATATTAACTATATTAAACATCTCTTTAATCTATTTATCAAATTTCTCTTAAAAGGCATAAAGAAGGTTATTGTTATAAAGCTTTTTAATAGTATAGTTATATATTGCTTTTGCAACTAGGGTTATTAGATATGTGTTAGTTAAATCTATTATAAAGGGGGTAAATTAAAGGATTAGGTTAATAATAAACTAATTAGTCTTATTAATTTAGCTTTCTTTTATAAAGTCCTTATATATAAAGTCGCTAGGAACAAAGACTAACCCTTAGGTAAACCCTTTATTGTTTATTATTATTAATAATTATATAAAAAGGTAAAAGAGATTGTTAGTTAATTGAAAAAGGGTTTAATATATTAGTAAACTATTGCTAAAGAGTATAAAATAAAACTACGCAAAAAGGAGCAACGCTAGGGAAACTTAGCCTGCGTATTTTATTTGCTTTTAAAAAGGTTTTTATATAAATAAATAAATAGCAAAGTGGTTGCTAGGGTAATAAAGTGTAATCTTTTAAGTTTTAGCAAATGTATTTTAACTATGTAATAGGAAAAGATTATAAGATTTGAGAGGGTTGTTATTGTTGCAGAAAAAACTAGTTCTTAAAGCATAATAAAGGTAATAATATATATATTGCTAGGTATAGTTGTTAAAGGGGTTATAAAGCTATTTGCAATATTATTCTGCGTTAAAAACACTTAGCAAATATAATATATAAATAAAAGCTAGTTATAAAGATTAGCACAATACCTCTTCTTACAAGATCTTAACGGCGTGCCGTCAGCGAACTGCTTTAAAGGTAAACTATCTCTTCTACCTTGCCGTCTATAGTTAACTAATTCAACCACTAATTAGTGTTGGTAAAGTCTTACTTAGTTAAATAGTGCACTATTAGTTATATAAATATATTTATTCATTGATAATTATTAAAAGAAAGGGAGGCTATTTACGTTAGGGAACAAGGCCACAGAAGGTGGCTTATGTCCCCCTCCGTTCCGCACTAGCCGTGGCCGGCTAACGCCGGTCCGCGTCGGACCGGTCCTCCAATCAGACAAACGTAGGCCCGGTCCTTCCTTCCAGCTATAAACCTACAACGTGGATGTCCTTCGGATTTCCCGTCGCGTGCTGCAGGCAAATAATACGCGTGGCGTTTTACTTAGACTCCGAGCCGCAGCCCATCGGTGTTGGCGGCTTGCCTCTTGTCTCGCTCTGATGTCGGGACTACAGCAAATGCGGTCAGGCGGCTAGACAACGAAAACGTCGACCAGTGGCTAGGCAAAATTTCATGGCCCGAGGAGTAGCGCGAGATCAACGGAATAGACGCCACAGAGTTCGAGACGAATTCGTGGGTCTTTTTAAGTACTGGGTTTCCATGGTCTGGACGCCAGGTCAGAAGCTTAGGAGCCGGGGAAGCCTCCTGGCCTTGGCCAAAGTCGGCATGGTTCAGCAACAAAACGAGCTCTGACCTCTCTAAAATGACACCGTCTCGCCCGGAAAAGCCGCTGCTCATCTAGCGTAGCATTTAGCTGGGATCCGTCCCGTCTTCCCCATGGGGTTACTGATTGGCTCTAAGACGGACTGAGACCTCGGCAGCTCCAAACGGCAGTATTTCAGTTGCAATTTACAGAGGCTCGACCTTTAGGATTGGTTGACTATTTGGGTCGTTGTCGACCCGGCTATCTTCTGCTCAAGCCTCGTCCTTTGCTACTCTTTCGCAGAATTCGGCCTCCCACTTGAAGAATCAAGCTCGAAATCCTCCAAAATATTGCCACCAAGGAACCGGCGGGCTGGCAGAATACATCATGGATGAAGAGAAGGTAAGGGCTGAGCATCGCCACGAGGAGCACATTGATGTGCTGGTGAGCGAGTATGAGCCCTCTTCTGAATATCGAGTACATTGGAGGACCCTGGCAGCAATTTTTGCGTTGGCAATGGGAAACGTTTGTGCTGCGATGTCCAACACCGTGAGTCGTGTCCTATTAAATATTCTTTCAAACGAGTAGGGAAGTCCCGTCCAATAAAGCGACAATTGCTGAACAGCTGAGTCCTACTCGCAACAGACAAACACGGTCATTCGCTCACAAGTCGCGGATCTGGGCGACGCGGCCATGTCGTCCTGGATTGCCAACGCCAACTTCTTGGTAACGTTGGCGTTTGGGCCGATCTTCGTGAGTGCTGCCAGCCGAACATAACTAGGCTCGAGGCCGCCGTCGCAAACGCTGACAGCGTCGATCAGGGGTTCTTGAGCGACCGATTCGGGAAGAAATGGTTCATCGTGCTGCCGGCGGCCATCGGTGTCATTGGCGCCGTGATCGCCGGGTCTGCAAAATCAACAATGACAATTGTCGGCGGGCAGGCTCTCGCTGGCCTCGCGAACGCTGGCTGTGTATGTGTTGTCGCCCTCTGCCCTCTTGGATGCCACAACAACTGACCTCCATCGTGATGTAGATCATCGGCGTTCCCACTGCACTGGAGGTAACCCCAAACAGGCTGAGGCCCGCTGCTCAGGGGTTCATCATGACTTTGGCTTCCGCTGCTGTTATTGCCGGCACTCTAGCAGCAGGCGACTTCGTCAAGGTATACGATCAGGGCTGGCGTTGGTCGTATTATCTCAACGCCTGTATCTATGCGACAACATGTCTTCTCGTGTTTGTCTTCTATCACCCGCCTCCGACTGGGCTCCGCCGGCAACAGACCAGCAACCGCCGCTTCCTTGCTCAGGTCGACTACATTGGCATCATCCTCTTCACCGGCTCTCTGGCCTCGCTGATTATCGCTCTGACCTGGGGCGGCACGACGTACGCGTGGAACTCGAAGCAGGTCCTTGCGTCTTTGATTGTTGGTTGCGTGGGGCTCGTCGGATTCGGCCTGTATGAGGCCTTCGCTATATCCGAGGGCATGCTCGACCACCGGCTTTTCGTCAACCGGAACTTCCCCATCCTCCTCTTTGTTTGCGCCATTGATGGTTCGTCAATCCAAGACCCTTCATGCGTGGCTCTATTGAGATATCATGCTGATGATGCTACAGGCATGCTGCTTTTGGGCGTGAACGTACTCCTGGCGCAGCAGATCGCCATCGTCTTCAACTCGGACACAGTCAAGATAGCAGAGTACTTGATGCCTTACTTGGTAATCTCCGCCTTTGGATGTCTTCCTGCCGGATACCTCATGGCTAGACTCCAGCGGTACCGGCTGATGCTTGTCATTGCACTAGCATGGTGCAGTCTGTTCACAGGTATGCGGTTGCTCACGCTCTGCGGTTCCATCAGAACTTTCGCAAGGGAGTCCATGAGCTAATGATTTCATGCCACAGGCTTGATGGCCCTCCTCAACCCGAATCGCCTGAACATGCTGTTCGCGTTCTCAGCGCTCTTCGGTGCCGGTACTGCTGTCACTACAGTCATCCCAGGTAAGTTGGTCTCCAAAAGCTGCTGGCATCAGCACAGAAAGACTAACAACCTACAAGTCGCGGCCCTTTCGCTGTCTGTACCTTCATTTCTACTCGGAACAGCCGGCACCCTCAGCATCTCTGCGCGGGCTTTTGGCGGCATCATCGGTATCACCATCTTCACCGCGATCTACGATAACAAGATGGCCCAAGCCCTTCCCACAGACGTCGCAAGCGTCCTCGGACAGGCTGGAGTCGACGTGCCAGTCTTGTTGCCGCAGGTCCTCGGAGCCTTCAGCGCTGGCAACCCCCCGGCGGCACTGGCCATGATCCAAGGCCTGCCGGCGAGACTGATACCGGCTTGCCTGGGTGCTTTCGAGGATGCGAATACGTACTCGTGGAAGTACGTGTGGGTCGCGATCGCCGTCGTGGTCGCGGCCAATGCTTTCGTGGCTTGTTTCCTGAAGCCCGTCAGGGACAGGATGAACGGCCATGTCGAGTCTGCGCTGGAGGAGTCGGAGGTGAGACAGAAACAAATCATGGCCGCAGCGCATTAGGTTGTGATGACCACGCGCCATACCATAAATCAGCTTTAAACATAGTTTTGCGCGGTACTTCGACATGATGTCAATGGATATGATGCAATGCACTCGCGTGAGAACATCCCCGGGCCAGGACAAATTCGTCGTGTGTACTAGCCACGCGCGATGTGACATTGGCTCAACACGTCCACGCTAATGTCTACGCACCAGGGCTTCTTGCAAACTTCTCGCGATAAAGCGTAGCAAATATGGCTTGAAGCTTTCCGTGTGCAACAAGCATCCTGAGCCGAAGGCTTGTGAAGGGGTTGCTATACTGTTCAACTGATGAATGTTGAACAGTAAGGCAGACGGCCTTACGCGCGTATGCCAGTCGCCAGCAGCACCACGACACACCTGACGCTGGTCGTGCTGGTGAAGCTACGCGAGGCCTCATCATTTCCACCCAATAAACAGCGGCGAGGCGTTGTTTGACAAGATGCCGTGTGACCAAACCGCCCGCAGACTGTACAAAATCGAGATGCCTGGCCCTGAGACGAGATTTAGATGAGAACAAACTTCCGTGGTCCCTTGACAAATATTCATTGTTCTCCAGTACTGTGTATAAGGTTCCGTTTTCGGGAAATTGACAGCCTCCGTCGGGGTTCTGCCAATGCCCAGGCACGCCCAGTGTACATGTGTCTCGATTGCCTCCTCTAACCCACCAACATCTTCGGTATGAGTACATTGGTCTCAATTGCTGGCAGCTGAGACGTTTCGAAGACGTATTGGCCAATCGAGGAGCTGCGTCTTTCGATTCGGCTCCAGAAGCCCGATGAAGCACGCATTCCACGCGGGCGAATGGTCTGCCTCGGTGACAGGTGAGGACCGGAGCCACTATATACGGCTCGGTGACAAAGTACGGCGATGTGCACACCACTAACATGTGTATTCTGAGGTAGGAAATCATCAACTTCCTATGAGAAAGACACGTCGATCGGGTTTGTGCAAAAGGCAAGATGAAAAACGTCACTTAATGGTCTGCTGAGTTTGGATGGGGGCCGGGGGCCAGGGGGGGGGGGGCGCTTACGCATCTAAGTGTCGTTATGGACGACCAATAGTGACTTGATCCTTGGAACGAGGGTGGTGTTGTGTGGTCACTTCGGCGCAGAGATCTGACGCCCGTACCCGGGTCCTGACAATGTCCTTGCCGTTTTTCTCATGGCGCAGCACATGCAGCATCGAACAAGATAAATTGGGGAGATAAATTAAGGGGGGAAAAAGAAAAAGAAAAAAGACTCGCTTGATTTTTGTTCCAGCCTTCCACAAGATCCCATCACATGGCGCGTGGCGGAACACGCTTCACCGGCCTGACCGGTCGTCGAAATCGACGCGATGGCAGCCCCACCAGGAGAATACCGACAGAACGGGGCGGATCCCCCACGGCCCAAGAACACCAGTTCAACAACTAGGATGCCCCACCGAAACCCGTTGCTCCGTCCCCTCCACACCACCCAAATGCTAGCGCCATCTTGCGCGCCGTCGATTGGCCCCACTGCGCCGCACTCACCCGTGGTCCTCGGGGTCGATGACTGACACCTGGCCGCGACCCGCATGCACTTCTGCAGCTTTGGGGGTCAGCTGGGCAAGGCGATGTCGGGACAACTCATCGACAACCCTTCATGGCGCGAGGGATGATGATGGAAATTCCGGCAGCCCAAGTCTTGCTTTCGAGGGCCTGATGATAACGGTGGGCGCGGCGTCTGAAACGGTGGTGGCTGTTCCCTTTAAGTGAGCTTCAATAATATATGTAAATACATACCTATGTACAGTACAGTACCTATCATGATGTGCTCAGTCCGGAAGATGTTCAGCCCTAGAACCGAACCAAAAGGTTGAGTCGAGTCTCGACTTCTCTTCACTTCTTGAGATTGGAGCTCTCACCGGCCTCTGTTCCTTGTCCTTCCGTCATTTATTGTTATTCTATACCAGTCTGACCGGAGGCGCCGACCTATGGTGCATACTGGTCACTTTCTGCGCTGACTGGACTTGACTGGACGTCTTGCAAGGGTATGACTAACAACCTTAATGACACCTGAGCCAGACCACCCGGATCATTTGTCGACATAGTACCTACCCTAGGGTACATGAAGTAGGTATAGGTAATCTCTGGCAGACTCTACGTACTACCCTTGCCAGTACCCCAATCGTTCCAGCATGACCATGGCACATCCTATGGTCCAGAATTTCATTAGACCACCTGGCAGGTACCTAAGCACGCTTGTTAGGAGGCATTTTGTGGCCGTTGTGTGGCTCGCCTTGTCCTCGATCAATCGTTCCATCACTGGCACCATTACTTTGTAGCAGGGTGGCGCATTAACCCATTCCACTCACTGTCATGTGCATAAGCCGTGGAATGGGCCGTGGAAATATGCTAAACAGATGTCCTGTGCAATAGATTGACATGGAGATTCCGAAAGCTTCAGAGGAAATTGATCAACATAGGTAAGATTTACAATTGGTGGAGACTTCCAAAACTTTCCACCTTGAGCTTAACGCCGGAGGCCCTTGGTGTTTTCAACCAAAGCCCCACATGCCCTTGGAGCGCTCTGGACACCCTAACCCTCCGCACCGTCCGACTGGGATCAGAGAGCCCGGCAAGCCCTCCAAAAAAAACACCAAAATTTGTGCAGCATTTCAGCTGCCCACTTACGAAAGCCTCTCATGAAATGGGCGTGAATTTGTAAGGTGATGCTCCGGGATTCAGTGGAATTGAAGTGAGCGTACAAGTCTGGTGCGGCTCCAGTAAATTCAATCCTCCTGCGTGTGCAGTAAGCCGCGAATGGATACCGGGCCCACTTCAGCGCTGTTTTGGGACCAGACCAGGGTGGAGGGAGCCGGGACTTTGGCTTTGAGGCATCTGTTCGCCAAAGAAGATCGTCGTTCCGAAGCTGAACCTTGGCGATACGACGGATGTCCATGTCCCACCGAGCGGCCAAAGTAGCGGTCTGCCTATGACCAAAGAACGCAGAGAAGATGGCCTCTTCTCGTGCCTCCTGCGCCGCTCACATCAGCTCGCGTCTGCAGGTAAGACGCCTTGCCTGATGTGTCCGCATGTAGATCCACCGAGAGCACCCCCCCCCCCCACGAGGAGGTTGGGATTCGCAGCCTTACAAGGCGGTGTCACGACAGCTTGTCTCTTACTGAGCCAGTCTGCGTCACATGTGCACGACGGACACTCCATTGGTCATTTATAAAAGTCATGTCTCGCCGAGCTTCCGGGCAACTGAAGCCACCCAGGTATTAAGAACAGCTTATTCCCCAAAGACTTTGCGAGCCTCATTAGCACTTGACCTTAACTTGTTCTTTGATTCAAAAAGTCCCCGTCATCTTCACAGCCTCGGTCGCAATACGCACAGCCAAGACCGGCAAAAGAATCCACGACGTCAACCCACAGCCGCAAAGACTCTGGCCAAGAGAATATAATATAAAGGAGCAGACAGCGATCCCGAGCCATTGCTGCGCTTTGCACTTCTTCACCTCAACCGAGCAGGATGGAGTCAATATCTGCGCTTGCACTCGCAGACTGCTCCAAACATCACCGCACTCGGTCGGAGCGCCCTGTGGACCTGAGATTACTCTTCCCCAGAGCTTCCGGCCTGGCTCGCGGCAAGATGAGGCGAGCAGGCGTGTCAGAACGCGCGATCAAGACAAACCCTGGGATATTGAGCGCGGAATAGAAGGGATCGACTGTTGGATACTGTCTCTGCATCGCAGTTCGGGAAGCCCTGCGGACCTTGAAGCCCGGCTTGAACAATAAACATGGAAAGCTCGGATATCATTGGATATCACAACACCATGTCAGCGCGGATATCGACCCAAAGTGGCAGACAGAAGTGTCTCGGACGAGTTTGTCAACAACCATTGAGAGTCGTCTTGACCGCTGAAAGGATCCAGATGGAAGGGCCAGCACTACGCTAAGACGGACCCGCACCAGGGACGAAATATCTTGTTGTTCAGGAATGTTGAGGCTGTGAATGAACTGTATTTCCTTGAAGGCCTTCTTTTTACTTGGGTTGCCCCAGGGTGGCAAAATAGAGTATGCATGGAAATAGATATCATGAGGACATTCGGAAGCGAGGATAAACATGGTTTCTTCGGCAACGAGAAGCATGGTCAGATTGGTAGCAGCAACTCTTAATCACAATCAAAAGTTTATCTGAGTACCTACTTTCTTGAGAGCCGTGTGGAATTCTCAAAGATGCGGAGTCATAGGCAGGCCCAGGTCACCGATATCAGCAGCTTCGTCGGCCTCTCGCCCCCCGACGTCTTCATCGATACAATCAGGACTCTATATGCTTGCATCGGCACTGTTCGGACCGTTGTAGGGCATATCTCAGAAAAATATTCTTTTGTCCCGACACCCCAGGACCAGGCATCTCGAAGATGATCTGGGAGTCAAGAGGGGTCGAGACGGAGGGTAAATTTTGGCCCATCAGGCCCCGGCCTGATCATCTGGCTGTTTTCCAACGCCGTTCTCGCTTTCTCGGGTCACAAGCCGGTTTCTTATTTTATTGCTGCTGATTGAATTCACACCAGCACTCTTCTTCAAATGAGTCCTCATGCATTTTGTTTCTTGCTTAGATGGGGCTTTTGGCCTTGGAACTTCCAGCTGTGACTCATAATGCCTGTTTTTCTGGATTTGATACTTGAAATGTACAAATGAGGTCTAGGTAGCTCTCAATCATCATGCTTCTCGCGGCCTAATACAAAAAGCATAATCCTCATTTGAGGACCATCAGACAATGATAGCTACAATTCAGAATTTCTATAGATTGTACTTAATAAATACAAACCATAACTTTGTAATTCTACAGTGCACATGTATACAAATGGGTGGCTCAGCAATTTGCGCCCCCCCCCCCCCCCAAAGTGCCGCTGCATATTCTGATAGTGCCATTCTGGTGTTTTTACACCACGAATATGCATCTCCGATGATCTCTATACTTCCCAAGTACATTGAAAGTCGACTAGAAGGCTTATTCTTGTTTTTCTTTAGTACATTGGAAGCTCTTCATAAGGCGATCGAAATCACCGGACTGGCCTCGGCCTGATGTGTTGAGTCAAAGAAAATATACCTCTACAAAACTTACATACGCAGCCCAATCGTCTCAAATGCGCAAGAACACTCTCATCCGGCAAACATATCTTATGCTGATCACGTATGCCAGCAAACTCCTGTATTCCGGAAGTCTCAAATCCGGCCATCTCCTCGTGACTTCCAAGGTTCTAAGAATCCATCATATGTTGGTTCAAGAACCAAGGCAGAACTACTGCGTCCGACTAATTCAGTCAAGGGGACCAGAATCCCCCAGACATCTCTTACTTTTTTTCTTGGGGGGGGGGGGCGGGGTTCCGAACCGTAAGAATTCGATGGATATCACTCAATATGATCTCGAAGGGGGAACTTGGAAAACACGGCCAACGTAATGACATTGGAGCAATAAACCATCGGAAACAAGATTCAAGGTTCGGGTGCATGCCGTGAACCGCAGATGCCAGGGTCGTGTATCAGGAAGGTCTGTGTGGGAGTCTTGCAACCTCGGCCGTATTAAGTTGAACCAATTCCTGGCTTTCATATGTACCCCGTGGATCCTGTGACTTGACTTCAGGAACCATGGTCATTTCTTGTGTTACACATCGAATGACGACGAATGTAAACGGAAGCGGCACGGATGGAAAGAATTACTGCCCTGGCTCGGTGGAGGATTGGCAGCAGCGTTCCACACAGTTCAGTTAGTTTAGTTTAAGGTACTAAAACTGTTTACTGCTAAATTTGGGCCAAACTATTAACTAGGCTAAAATTTCAAGCTTATTAACTACTTAGACTGCTTATTTCAATTACCTGATTAAGCAATAGAGAGGCTTACAATGCCTTGGTCTTATTAGTTCCAATCTCTCTCTCTTTTATTTCCTCTGCTAAACTATTATAAAACCCATTTTTAAACTAGTTTTTTAAGCATAACAATGTCTTAATAATTAATGCCCTTATTTAAAGCTTCTGCAAAATTATCGTTAGCTTTCCCTAGCTAAAGGTTTGCTTATATTTAATAAATATTGCAGAAATAAATAATATATTAAAAGCTATTTAAAATAAAGTAAAATAGTTTTTCTAATAATTACACTATTAGTAAAAAGGGTTAAATATTCTCTTTTAATCGTTTATAAAAATAATCTTTATCTTAAAATACCTTTAAAGCTTAATCTTATATTGCTAATCTTTATTATTATTTTTATTATTTGCTAAAAATAATATTTATTAGCCTTTTATTACTAAAGCTAACTATAGCAAAAGTATTATAAATAATAATAAAAGCGCTTAATATTTGCTATAAAAGATCTTAAAATCTTTTGCAATAATTTTAGCAATACTTAGCATAGCTTTATATATA
>JALRMF010000646.1:0-17818 GCA_026120015.1 Dendrostoma leiphaemia
TATGCTAATAGTAAAAGTTTAACCTAGTTATCTTGCTAATAGTTAAAGTAAAATTAAAGGTAATACTTTAAAATCTAATTAATTTATTTTATTTATTTATTTATTTTTAAATAGTAGGCTATGTTAAGCTTATATTTGCTGCTAAGTTGTTTTATAAGAAACTTTTAAAAGTTTAAGGCAAAAAGCTTATCTTTATTGCTAATAATTCTTTTTAACATTTTATAATTGCTTAAGATTATTTTAAAAAAAATATAAGCAAAATTTTCTATAATGCTTAATTCCTTATAAAAAATAAAGTAAGTATACTTTATTAGTTTATAAATTACTATTAAAATGCTATTATAAATAATCTTAGTTAAAAGTTCTTATAAATATAATAACTTAACAATAAAGTCTAAGCTAATAAATTCCTAAGCAGCGCTAAATACTAGTAAAAGTTTTAATAATCTATAAAGCTTATATTATTTTAGTTTATTAATTTTATATTTGTTGCAATTCTTAAAAATATCTTTAATTTGCTTTTAAAATCTTAGCAAGTTTTATATCTGCTTAATTTTATAATATATAACAATAACTCTTTAGTATCTATATATTAAAGCTGTATATATCTTTTTAATATATTTATTTTATTTTTACTTACTAGCTTAGTCTAATTTTACTTATTTAACTTTAACTTAGTAAATAATATTAAGTTGTTTGGCTTAGTGTATTAAGTTGCTTAATTTATTAATATTAAAAAAGGTTTATTTTTTTAACTAGCTATCTTTTTAACAATCTTATTATTGGCTAAAAGCATTTGCTTATTCATTGTCTTTTTCCTTTTAATAAATAATCTTAAAATTAAATAAAAAAAGAAATTTTGCCTATTTAATTTATTACTTATTTAAAACTGTTGGTAGGGTCTCACTTGGTGAAATTATGCACTTGTTGGTTATACAGTTGATTCGTAGTTGGTGGTTGTTGGAAGAAAGGGAGGCTATTTACGTTAAGAAACGAGGCTACAAAAGATAGCTTATATCCCCCTTTATTCTACACTAGCCGTAGCTGGCTAGCGCTAGTCTGCGGCAGACCGGTCCTTTAGCTAGATAAACATAGGCTCAGTTTTTTCTTTCAGCTATAAACCTATACTGGCAGTTTTTCTCTTTCGCTAGCCATATAATTGTATACTTTCTCCCACCGTTATATAAAAACGTTTGAAGAGGCAATTACTTGCCCAACGGAGTCAGCCGTATACGTATACGCTTCTCTTTTCTATCCTCCCTCTCTTTTCTCTTTTTGTTACTTTAGTTTATAGCTCTTTTTACAAATCCTTTCATTTATATAGCTAATTGGTTGTCGTTAATGAGCCGTTTCAAAGCTTGATTAAGCGACGCTTTAGTTATAGCGTTAGCTAGGTTGTCGTCTTTATTAATTCATTTGATTTCTGAGATCTTTTATTGTTTGTATAATTAACAAAGTGTTATTATATTAATTATTAGACGCTTCTCCTTTGTTATACTAAGCTTAATAAGGCATTTATATAACGAGTATGAATCTGTATATATAATAAGGGGAATAGGTGGAAGATTAAGTTGGTTTGTAATTAGTTGGATCATTGTTGCAATTGCTAGTTTAACGTTAAAACTATTGACTATGCTGTAAATCTTTAACGCTAAAATGCTCTAAGTAACTCTCTTGTACTTAGTAAAGCTTTAGTAGATAAGGTTGCTTTAAATTGTAAATTAGTTGTTTATATAAACAATTTTATTTATAAAGATAAATATAAATCTAATCTAAGAGTTTAAATCTTTATTATTTGCAAATAAGCTATTTATAAATATAAAGAGTTTAGCGGTTAAAAGGTTAAAAGGCATATATTATAAGCTTTGTTAAAAGTTGCCTGCTTGCTAAGTAAAGCGCTTATTTAGCGTGGCATACTTAGCTTTGCTAAGGTTTAAGGTTTGGGCAGCAGTAGAAAAGTTGAATGCTGCCTTTAGCTAATAGATTAAGGCAATATAGGCACTTTAGGCTTTTTGTTTTAGGTAGCGTTAAATGCGGTCTAAAGACTTAGCGTTAACGACAACAATCTTTATGCTTTAACTCTTTTATTATAGAAAAAGGTTATTGCTGTTAAGTAATAACTTAGCGCTATTAAACTCAAAGGGTATCTTTACTATCAGCAATATCTTGGGTTTTGCCTAAAACTCGGCCTTCTTTAACTCTTTATCTTTAGCAGCTGCAAAAGAGGTCGTTGCTAAGATCAGGGTATCGTCTATCTATATACCCACTAAACTAAACAACAATAATGGCCCCTTTGTAATTAAAAGATATAAGTCGTAGGTTAACGTTTTTATACCTAGCTTCTCTTAGTGGTAGCTTTAGTATATTGCAAACTAGTATACTTTTGCTTCAGCAATGCTATATAGCAGTTTAATTACCTAAATAATCATTTTGGCAAGGTATTTGTATTTTAGTTTAATTAGAATAGCAGCTAAAACGATATAGAATAGTTTTATCTATGACTGTGGGTAGGCTTATGTGATATTACAAAGTAAGAGCGTTATTTTTTAACCTAAAAATAAGAGTATTAGGGTAAAAAGCAAACGCTGGCTTATACGTTAAATTATAGGCAATTACGTAAGGATAGCTTTTTTAGCTATATCGTTATAGCCTTAGATAATGAGGCGAGACTTTTTATAGGGCTTAAAGGTTTTGCCTTTAACTTTCTAAATAATATAGAATTTAAATATGCAGTGGCCGCTATGCTTAGCCTTATTATATTGCTTAAAGCTAAAGATGCCTTAGCCAATAAAGTCTTTTACCTTATGTGTATTAGACTCTTTAAATAGGGGTCCCAGCGCTATAATAACGCTATTATTTTATAGCTTAATAGCTAGTTTATAGTTATCTTTCTTCTTTTTTGTAATATAGGCAGCAGTAGTAATGTAGGCGGCGATCTTTTCTTTTAGTTTGTTTTTAAAGCCTAGTAGCCGTTCTCGCTTATATGGCTAGGGCAGCATAGGCGCTATCTTTTTATTAGCGGCAGCCTTAGCATTATTGTTGACAGCTTTATTGTCTTTGTTCTAAAAGAAGGAAAAAAGGTTAGGGTTTGTATAGTTTTAATAGTATGGTTGAAAGAGGGTGGATTAGAAGACAATAGGTTTATTGACCATATCTAAAGTAACGTTGTAACTATCAATGGCTGCAATTTTATAAAGGCCTTGCTACCCTTTCTTCTCTCGCTATATACATACTTTGCTTCTTAGGGAAAAAGATAGTATTGCGTTTATTATGGGATTATTTCTAATATTAAGAATATTACTTACTTAGCGCTTAGCCAATGTTTTGCGAAAGACTCTTATAGCCTTTTAAATAGCCTCCGCCTGCTTAAGGGTTAAAGGCAATAAAAGAAAGTTTATTGTAATTTGAGGGTAGGCGCCAAAGATTAAAAGTATAGGCATTAAGCTGTTAGGTTTTGCTATATTATTGACAGCTTTGACGGTTATTTGCAAGATAGCATTGTTAGATATAGTGCTAGCTAGTTTAGCGTATAGAATTTCAAATGCTCAGCAAAAGGGGCTGTGATATTTCTCTAGTTTATCTATCAACTAGTATGCCTCTATAGGCACTTGTTTGCATATAACCCCTATTAGCCTAGCCTTGTTTTTAAACTCTATTAAAGCAAAGTTTATATCTGCATTATATATAATAATGTTTAGCGGGCTTTGGTAAATGTTAATCTAAAGTTAGCGTAAGGCTTCCTATGTAACTTTAGCTAATATAAACAAAAGGAAATGTATATTTTAGAAAGCCGTGGAGGCATTAACGATATAAAGAATAGGACGGCCGTTTAGATATATTACGTTGACTAAGATCTTATAATTGAAATTGTGGTCGTTGTGTAATGTGAACTTAAATCGTTGTAGCGCTAAGCCGTTTATCTAGCAGTAGTAGCAAAACTTCTTGATTAATTGCAATGCCTTCTTATCAACGTTATTATGCCCCGCCTTTGTTAGCATTTGGTATAGCCAACTCATTGCTAGGTGGCTAAAACAACAATGAAGCCGTCGTAACTCGGCTTCTAAGAGAAAGGCTCTTGCCTATTTTATTTTGCTTAAAAAAAACCATAGGTAGCCCTACTTGCAGACTACTAGAAAAGCTTTGTCGCCTTTAATTAACTTATTTATAATATTATTAAAATATACTCTTAAACAGTTTATATTAGCAAGGCAGAGAAGAAAAGGTATAAGGGTCTTAAGAATATAAAAGGTAATCTTTCTAATAGATATATAAAGAGAGATAGTGCTAATTAACGTTATCATTAATCTTTTACTAAATTTAATAGAGACTTAGCTAGCGGCCGCTTTATTAATCTAAAGGGACAGATTCTTATATTAGAGGGCTATATATTGCTTTTTGCTAATAATTAATACTCTTACAGCACTTATATTAAAAAAAATACTTTAAAAACAAAGTTTGGAATAGCAGTCTTTAATAAGGAACTGCGTGGCTAAAATATCTGCCTTAAAGAAGCTAAAGGCATTGTTACTTGTTATATAGTATAGAAACGCTTGGTCTATAAGGTATTGGGTAACGGCGGCGCTATCTTTGTTATCTTTACCAAAGTTTTTATAATCGTTATTACTTTATAGCTATTGCTGGTCAAGATTGTATCTTTTATAGTTTGCTAAAAAAACTATAAACTTATCTACCAACGTGCCTATAAACTTATACTAAATAATATATTAATTCCTTGCTTAGCAGCGTTTATTATCCAAATATTTGATTAACCAGCAACCTTTTTTGCTATAAACGTAACACTTCTTCTTCTAGTTGCCATGATAATTACTCTAACTATAGTCGCCATAGTTGCGGTTGCCAAAGTCGCGGCCGTTGCTATGGCTGCTACTGCAATAGCTACTATGCAAACGAAAGCCTCCTCTACCACAAAAGGAGCTTTGGCTATAGTTATTATTATAACAGCGGTTTAAATAATATTAGTCATAAGGCTTTTTATTTAGTTTATTAGTAATTATTTAGTAGAGAAAAAGACAATTAAAGTGGGTTTTAACCAATAAACACAGGTTTAAAAATAATTCTTTATACTTTTTTGCTAGCTTAAAAAGAGCGTGCTTAAGTTTATATACCCTGCGGCATGCTTAGATTACTATAGTCCTTAGGGCTCTCTTACCTTTAAAATTAAGGCTAAAAGCGCGTTAGCATAGCTGCAGCTTATTAAGCAAAGCTTAAAACATCTTGTAAAAGCTCTTTTTAGGTAGCTATAGCCTTATTTTAGTGAATGTTATAAAAGTTTAGTTAGTATAATAGTAGTAATGGTTTACCTTTGTATCAAAATGCTTTTTAATCTTTTAGTATACTATTGCAAAGCTATTCTATCACTTAATATAATAAATATAATAGGTTTTAGCCCAACTTATAAAAGTATAAGAAAATACAGCGTAGAATTATTCAGCAGCAATGCTTGCGTGCTAGCAAATGCTAAAGAAGATTTGCACTTTATTATCCAACAAATTATATAATTTACCTATATACGCTTTTTTACAATCTTATATCTTTATAAATAAAGAAAATAGGTTAAGGTTGATTAGATTGTTTTTAGTAGGATAAAAAGGGAGAGTTTTATATAAGTTATACTTTAAAGGAGAGGTTTAAGGTAGGGGTGCATTTATTGCTGGGTATAATTAATCCCATTATATATATATACGAATAAGTTTCTTGAGCGGGTTAAAAGATCCGCATTAATATGCTGGTTCATTATATCCCCTAGTATTCTCTCTCTCCTATATAAGTGATAATGTAGTCGCCTAGTTGGAATAGGGAGGCCATTGTGGTTAAGGGAGGTGGTTGTGAGTCTAAGGAGTAGGTTGATCTAATTGAGGGGGAGGAGGTCGTTGTTGTAATCCCGTTGCCTTTTTAACGGACTTTGTTAAGGGGGCTTTTGCCGCCTTAAATGGTTGCGATAGTAAGCGGGTACTGGGCTCAAAGGTAGTCGCCTTAAGCTCTTTCTTATTCTAAGGGGGTAGGTCTTTTATTGCAAAGAGGGCTATAAATTATTGTCTTATTTTACCCTTCTTTTTTCTAGTGTAGACTTTTCGTTTATAGAGAAGTCTCTTTAACTTGCAACAGAAACTTTAGTTAACTGCGTTAAACATCTCCTTAGTCTACCCATTAAATTCCTCTTAAAAAGCATAGAGGAGATTATTATTATAAAGCTTTTTAATAGTATAATTGCATATTGCTTTTGCAACTAAGGTTGTTAAGTATGCATTAGTTAAGTTTACTATAAAAAGGGCAAACTAAAGAGTTAGGTTAACAACAAACTAATTGGTTTTATTAACTTAGCTTCCTTTTATAAGGTTTTTATATATAAAGTCGCTGGGGGCGAAAGCTGACCTTTAGGTAGACTTTTTGTCGTTTGCTATTATTAACAACTATATAAAAAGGTAAAGAAGGTCGTTAGTTAGTTGAAAAAGAGTCTAGTATATTAATAAATTATTGCTAGAAAGTATAAAATAAAACCACGCAAAAGGGAGCAACGCTAAAAAAACTTAGCCTGCGTATTTTATTTGCTTTTAAAGGGGTTTTTTGTATAAATAGGTAAATAGCGAAGTAAATAGCGAGGTGATTGCTAGGGTAATAGAGTGTGATTTTTTAAGTTTTAGCAAACGCGTTTTAACTATGCAATGGGGAAAAATTGTAAGATTTGAGAGAATTATTGTTATTGCAAAAAGGACTAGTTTTCAAAGCGTAACAAAAGTAGTAATATATATATTGCTAAATATAATTATTAAAGGGGTTATAAAGCTATTTGCAATATTATTCTACGTTAAGGACGCTTAGTAAGCGTAATATATAAACGAAAGCTGGTTATAAGAATTAGCACAGTATCTTTTTTTATAAGATCTTAACGTGCGTGCCGTTAACGGATTGCTTTAAAGGTAAATTATCTCTTTTACCTTGCCGTTTATAGTTAACCAATTTAACTACTGATTAGTGTTGGTAAGGTTTTATTTAGTGAAATTGTGCACTTGTTAGTTATATAGTTAATTTATAATTAGTGGTTGTTAAAAGGAAGGGAGGCTATTTATATTAAGGGACGAGGCTACGGAAGGTAGCTTATGTCCCCCTTTATTCCGCACTAGCCGTAGCCAGCTAGCGCCAGTCCACGGCAGACCGGTCCTCCAGCCGGACAAACGTAGGCCCGGTCCTTCCTTCCAGCTATGAACCTATAAAAACCTTAATTATAATAAATTATACAAAGTTCTTATAATTTATATAAACAATAATAAAGTATTTTACGCTAGTAAAATAATATTTCTATTTTTTAAATACTTTAATAATTGCTATAAGTTTTTTATTATAAATTAAATAATTAAGTTTTAGTTTATTAAGCTTATGTAAAAAGTTGCTAATAAGTCTAAGGTATTCTTATTTATTTTATTGTTTTAGCTATTTGCTAAGCGTATAGTTTAAAGCATTAGTTTTAATTTTAAAAAGCTTTGTTAAGTTAGCTTTTTATAGGATTAGTTTAGCTATAATAAGTTCTTTGATTTTGGTAAATGCTTTTTTTGCTTTTTTTTTTATAAGAAAGGTTGGTCTTTTTTAGTAAAGTTTGTTATTAGTTTAACTATGCTGCTGTAGTTTTTAATAAACTATTGGTAGAAATTAATATATCTAAGGAATGCCCTAACGTTTTTAACGTTTTTTAGTATAGGCTAGTTGTATATAGCTTTTATTTTATCCTTTTGCATTTATATTACTTTTAGTTTAATGGTATATTTAAGGTAGTTGACTTTTTAAACGTAAAAGTAACTTTTTTTTAGTTCTATAAAAAGGTTGGCGTTTTAAAGTTTTTAAAGTACTTATTTAACGTATTAAATATATTCTTCTATAGTTTAAAAGTAGATTAAGATGTTGTTAAGGTATATAATAATAAAAATATTTAAATGTTTTTATAAAATATAGTTAATTATCTTTTAAAAAGATGCTAGTATATTAGTAAGTTTAAAGGGCATAATAAAGTATTTAAAATGTTTATATTAGGTTTTAAAGGCTGTCTTTTATTTTTCTCCTTTCTTTATTTAAATAAAGTTATATGCTTTTTTAAAGTTAAGTGTTATAAATTATTATATATTTTAAAGTTAGTCTCTGAGTTTCTTAATAAGGAGTAGGGGGTATTAATTTTTAATGGTAATATTATTAAGCTGTTCTTTTAGTAGGTTTTTATTAAGGTAGTTTCTAAGTGCCTTAAGTTATTCTTTATTAAGTTTATAAATTTTATAAAATTTCAGCGTTGTTTCTTCTTTAAGGGGTATCTTATAATCTTATTAACTATCTTTAGGGATTTTTATATTATTGTTAAGTGTTTCCTTAAACACTTTTTAAAAGCTATAGTATTTTATTAGTATACTAAGTAGTTTAATATTTATATTTATTGCCTTACTATAAGTAAGGTATAAAACATATTATTAAGCGCTGTATTATTTATATTTAGGTTTTAGTGCTGTGTTTATAGCATTATAGCCTATTTTGCTTTTTTTTAGTTTTAATTTTTTAGTTTATTATAGGCTATAATTTTATTACTATAAAGAGTTGTTTTTTTTATTATTAACTTATTGCTGCTTTAAAAAAATTTATATTTTTTTAATTAGTTTTTGTTTCTTTATATTTTTAATCTATTAATAGCTTAAGACTTTGTTGTGCCTATTATTTACTAGATTCTTTCTTATCTATCTAAGCTCCCTAGCTTATTCTTTTATAAAAGTATTGTTAAATTTATTTAAGTGCTTATTTTTTAAGTTATGCTTAGTGATTAAATTTCTTCTTTTGCCTTTAATTGCAATCAATCTTTTAAATACAGCTTATTCCTAAGAGATTTAGCTAATAGTCTAATCAATTTAAAGATTTTCAGCTCTTAGCTAAAAAGGTCCTAAGATTAGCTTATATTATGCTATATTTATAATGTTAAAAGATATAATTGTAACTTGTTTTTAGATTAAAACTAGAAAATAATTAATCTTTATGTTAATTATATTTTGTTTATAGGTTACTGCTTATCTTTTTATAATATTAAGTTGGTAAGGTTTTTTTTTTTGTTTCTATGTAATTTAATTTTTATTGATAATGTTTAGAGATATAAAGTTTCTCTAAGCGCTATTGTTTAATAATGCGTTATAGTTTTTTTTATTAATCTTTGCTCTAAGAATAATATATATATAATTAGCGTTATTTATTGCATATAGAGACTATAGAGGTCCTAATCGTCTATTGTCCCTTATAGGCGATTTTGTTCTTTTGGGTGCTATTTGCTAATATATTTTAGCAAATCTTATAAAGGCTGACTGCCTTTTTATTAGTGCTAATCGCAGGTTTTTTATTTTATATAAATTACATAGCTAATAATAGTATATTGCTTTTATATAGTTTTTTTATTAACATATACTTTTAGGTAATCTTTAAGTAGGCTGATATATGCATTATAGTATTATTTATTAAAAACTTTACAAAATTATAACTATGATTTTTTAACTGCTTAGATGATTTAATTAAATTTTTATGCTAGAAACTATTTATGTTTAGCTTTGTTAGTAAAGTATATTTTGCAGCTATAATATACATAGGAGATCTATCTAAGTTTATAGTGGTTTTTATAAAGAGGGCTAATTTGTAGGTCTTTGTATTTTGTTATTATTGCCTTTTGCAGAGGCATATAGATAAGGAGTTTTTATAGGCTGATTTTATATATAAGGTGTTTAACCTTGGTGCCTTTTGTAATATATTTTTAGTTTAGTATAGTAGGTTTTAGTAAGTTATCTAGTTAATAGTCTTATTTTATAAGCTGTTGTATAATAGTCTTACTTTCCTCTTATTATTTAATTGCATATAAAAGTATTAAGTTATTAAAATCATTGTTTATTTTTTTAAAAGCATAGTTGAGCAAGTTTAAAGAATAATCTAAGTCGCTATTTTAAATAATAATATTATAAAATAGTCTGCGTCTTCCTATAGCTAATTATTGTAATTTTTTAGGCTTTTAGGGAAATTATTCTGCAGATTTTTTTGCTAAAAAGTATAATATGCAGCTGTTATTATAATAAAAAGCTTAGTAAAGGGTTTTGTAATTAACAGAGTTTATTACTTGTTTTAAAAGAGATGGGTTCCAAGGACGTTGTTCTAGTTTAGGTAATTTTTTAAGTTATTATATCTTGGTATAAAAGTATGTATTATTAGTAAAGTATACTTTTCTAAGTATATTAAATTGTTGCTATCCCCTAGGGATAAGTTTTTATGGCTTTTTTAGTTAGCGGTATTCTTATATAAAATGTCTTTTTTTGCCGCAGTTAAAGCATTTGCTTAATAGCTTTTTATTAGCGGCTTTTAATTTTATAAAGCCTAAGTATATTGTTCCGCTAATAGCTATGCTATTATTAGATTATTATTGTGATTAATAACGCTTATTAGTATTAGCTTATGGGCAAAACTTTTATAGTGTGCCGTTGCCTTTTTTATTGCATTCCTATCATTGTTTATATAAATGATTATTAATTTATACAGCTATAGCAATATACTAAGCTAATCTTTTAGGTTAGTTTTATTTAAATAGCTTGTTTTTAACTTTGTTTTTTAGTCTTTTATAAAACTAGGACATTATTGGCTTGTTCTCTTATCTTAAATGTATTAAAACTTAATAAAAACTAGTAGCGTATTTTAAAGCTAATTTAGTTTATTGTAGCTTATAAAGTTATTATTCTATAGTGTGCTTTTTATTAGGGTTATTAAAAGTTTCTTTGAGAAGTTTTTTATAGTTTTTATAGCTGCTGAAAGCTTTTATAATTGTATTGTTTTAATTTTAATTATTGTTTTCTAGATAGTCTCTTAAAGTTGGTTTAAACTATTTAGCGGCGTCTTCTTTAAGGCAAATGCTAGAGAAAAGGATTTTTTCTTTATCTTTGGTAAATTAATTGGCATTGTGCTTAAAGTAGGCGTAATTATAAATAAAAAAGCTTTAGAAGGTTTTTTTAATGTTATTGTAGGGTTTTAGTTTATTTATTTTATAGGATTTGCTTTTTTAAATAGCCTAAAGGCAGGTGATTTTTTAACTAAGGTAGCTAACCTGCTTAATTATTTAAGCTATAATAAAGTTGTTATTATTTTTAATATTAGATAAAGTAAGAGTTTAGGAAGCTATTATGTCTTTGTATTATTTAGTTAATATATACTAAGCTATTTTAAATAAAAGTTGTTAAAATGTAATAATTACTGCTAGGTTTTATAAGTTCTTAGAGTGTTAAAGGGTTTATGTTAGCAGAGATGGTTAAAAGAGTATACTAATTATAGTATAAAAATATTAGTATTTTATATCTAGCAAATAATTACTAATAATAAAGCTACTTAAGGTTAAGTACTTAGATTAACAACTAAAGAGCTATCTATTGAATTTATCTAATAGTAGGAAATATATTTAAATATATATCTAGCTCTTTAGTCTTAATAGTTTGCCTATATAGCTAGGCAGCATAGGCAGTCTCCTGCCTATATTGCTTATATGCTAATTTTATATAGGCATAATTTAACCTTGGTTATATTATAGGGTTATATGCCTTATATTATCTATATCTATTTATACACCTTACATAAGAGATGTCCTGGGCAGGGTGTTGGACTTTGTCGCCCGTTCCTGGCTCGCTGGCCTATTCTGTGACCTGCATATTAAATAGGTCATAACACTCTGCATAAACAACTCTTTTATTAAGGATTAAAATCTTCTCTATACTTAAATTAACTTATGCTTTACAATAGAGAAGGTTAATAGCTTTGCCAATGCAATTTGTATCTACCCTATTTGCAAGCTTATTAAGAATTATAACTATGATTACTTTGCTGCCTTTAACTAACTAGCTATTTAGGTTTATACTACTAACATAAGATTTATAAAAGCATTAAAAGCATTGTCTAAGCAGGCTAAAAATCTTTACATTAAGTTTCCCTTTATGCTTAGCAAGCGTATAATGCTAACAAAGAATATTTAAATGCTTATTAGCTTTATAAACAGCGCTTTTAAAATAATATATAACTTTAGCTAGGCTAAGGGCGCTGATCCTTGCAAAAAGGCTTTGGTTATTATTTTTATAAAGTTTAATAAGTATACTAGCCCTTTGTTTAACTAGGCTACTCTTAATGCTAAAAATCACTCTTCTACTATTATACCTATTTTTAAGAATATAAGAAACTTTATAATAGATAGCAAGGCTTGCTAGTATATATAGTTTTCTTTTACTATTATCTATGTTATTATTATATATAAATTATAAGGCATTATAGTAGATAAAGCAGCTATAGATATTTTTAGCCGCGATTTTACGCTTAGTTTTATATATATAGCTGTTTTGTAAATCTACTCTTTAAATGGAGTTTTCTTTAATATTTTATTTAATCTATTCTCCTTAAGGGCAAAGGTATAAAAGGGCTTGCTAGCTTATAAGGCTGATTTTATCTGCTAGAGGCATAAGTACGTTATGCTAAAGCTAATAGCAAAGAAATAGGCTTAATATAATAAGAAGCTTTATAGCATAAATTAAAAAAAGGATATTGTGTAGGCTAAAATATTAAGAGAATTAGTTATTAAGGTATATAAATAAAGAGGTTTTTTTTAGCAGGTAAATAAGGAAATATAGACTGCTTTTCCTCTTTAGCCCCTATAGCCTTATCTTATAATATTAGTAAGCATATATTTTTCTTAAAAACAGCTACTAATAGCATTTTTAGCAAATTTAAATTATTAAGCTTAGTATAACTTTCTTCTCCTTTTGCCTCCTTATTAACGCTGAATTTATGCTGGATAAATATTAAAGAAAAGGAAAATATATAGAAATTATAGTTAGTTTAATAGCAAAAAAGCCTAAAAGTTAGTTTATTTTTATATTAAAGGTATTAGTCTAGCTTAGAAATAATATAAAAAGCAGTTAAATTTATTGCGATTTCTTTTAATTTTACCTTTTTTATTACTGTATACTATTATAATATTAAGCTTAGATAGCGCCTAAAAGAAAAGAGAAATATATTATATATATATATATATATACGCTCTAGCTTATTTCTCTTCTGCATACGCAAAAAGTTTATTATTAACTTTTTTTCCGCACGCGCAAAAGCCGCCTTCTATCTGCATATATAAAAGCTGTTTTTATTATTTCTCTTTTACATATATAAAAGCTGTTTTTATTATCTTTTTTCTATATGCGCAAAAGCCTTTATTATCTATAAAAGAGCTAAGGAAGAAAAAAAAAGAGAAAAAAATCAAATTAAAGATGGTTTTTTTTATAAATAAATAGCAGTCTTGCTATATACTTTATTTTAAAAGTTATAATATAAAAAGTCCTTTTTATTATATACTAATTAAGCTAAGCAGCTGCTTTATATTATAAGTATTTAAAGGTTTATATATAAAAAAGGTGCTCTGCCTCTAAGCGTTGCTTTATTAACTGCTGCTATCGTGCCTTTAGATTACCCTCTCGCACAATGGCCAGCCTAGCGTATTCGAAATAGCCACCAGACTAGGGCTGGCAATGGGATCTGAGCAACCCAATATTTTAGCCATCTCGACATAACAGAGCATGGCGGCATCGACGCCTTCAGCGGTCTCCTCTAACGCCCTGATATCAATAGAGCCGACAGCCTTGACAATGATAGGCAGCTTAAGGTGGAGGAGATAGATCGTGACGGGGATGGATGACTGCTTCCGCGCATGAGTGTCTAGGCATGATCCAGACATCTTACTAATATACACGAGTGGTAAAGTTCATGTAATATCCTCACAACTCCCAACGTTCCCTCAGAATTGCCCGTAAACCACCCACGCAGAAATGCTGTTGCCCAAATAGAATAACCACCGGTTTAAGTTGCCGTCCATCTGGACTGAGATAGTGCCCGTATTCAGATGCTGGGGAAGTCACATACGCACATGTGCAGCGCTGCCATGCTTGGTCAGGACTTCCCAAGGTCTCGAACACGAGACCAGAAAGAGAGGAAGGAAGAGCCTTCATGTTTCCCGGCTTGTTTATCAAGCATTTCAGACCACGCGCCATTCTTCTCTGTTTCTTCTTCTTCCTCCTTACTTCTTCCACTCCTTCATCCCGCATCGGCACCCTGGGCACCTCAACACCACAGCCAATATCATGACCTTTGCACCCTTCAGTTGCGTACCACTTGGTCACGCATACTCCTAATCCAGATGTCGACATTGAAGCACTTGTTCCAATCATCAGACACTTTTCTCATGAATCCCTACCCCCTTGCACCGTTCTATCACGTCGGTTGCCATTGTCGGGCTCCAGCTGGACCCCATTGCATGCTCATTGCTCGCCGATCTAGACACTGGGAATTTCCCATGTCCTCTTCGTTCACTACCTTCCGAATCATGTCATGGCTCTCGCTTGCTCACACTAGGCGGGCATGGGGTGCCACTTGGTATGCTCGACCTCATTCCGTGATAGTATGACCGCTGCAGATGCCCTCGTTAGCCTGGACACACCCCAAACCCCGGATAGCTGCCAACACGACAATTGGAACCACATTCCCTCACACATCCTTCCTGTACTTTTTCCACCTCCTTCTTTCACATCGTTCTCTTTTCGATCCAGTCTCCACACGTATGGACAAGAGCATTGTTGCTCGAAGCATCTCCCCGTCTCATTCATCCCGGAACACCTGCAGTTCCAGCCTTGGGATTCCTATCCCACCGACGGCAACGACCCTCACCGCCAGCCAAGAGCCTCGACCATTCAAAATCAGCCTCAGCCAAGCCGTCTAGCGCTCACATATCTTCTAGGGATACGACTGTGCCACGACCACTTCATCATAGGCTTCAGGTCTTCGACGTTTTTTCTCTTCTGAAACAAAAAGGCCAGTCCCCGATGATTATTATTCTGAGTGTGTGTACTTTGAGCAGCAAGCGTTGCAATGAAAATTATCCATAAACAAATATAGTTATGAGGGACTCAGACTGGTTATCGGCGGCTTCGGCTGACCGATGGCACTACCAGCAAGCGACGAACGGTCCGGGGCCTCAGTTTGAGGGCTGGGACAGACAGGTGAGTCGTCTAGTCCTCTTCATCCTGCATCATTGGCTCCATGTTGGCAGTATTCCATCTGACTTGGTGCCCCGACTTCAGGATGCAGCGCAAGCAAAATCGTCGGCATTGCCTTCTCGAAGATCCTCAAGATCTAGCCGCTTCGCCCGCAAGCCACAACAGCTCGCAGATCTGGAGCCCTTGCCTCCCTGTTGTCGAACACCTTCTCCAGCAATTCAACGAGCAGCCTCTCAAATCACAAGTCGCCAAGGGCAAACTGTCAAGCCATTCCACCCAACTCCGCGCGTCGATGGATGGGATGAGACGGGCAAACCTCTCCACACGACCACGCTCAATCAGATGCGCTGCGTGGCCATCACAGTGCAACATGCTTGTCTTGTGCAAATTTTGCAACCTTGAACACTTCAGAAGCACTTGCTCATCAGCCGTCAGCTACTTTGATCTGCATTTCAACGATCCGCCCTTCCTACGACGAACAATACTGCTGGCACACTGCACCACGGATTGCATCCTCGCATGTGAGTGCCACAGCAGATGAAGTGCATTTCCCAAATTGCTGGGGCACAGTTGATCAAGATAGTCAGGTCTGCGGCCACCACCCCCGCTTGGGCAAGTGCGAGATCTCCACGGAACCACTTGGCTCGTTCCGCGCCAGCGTCGCCCGTTTTGCTGGCCATCGATAATGCGACTGGCACCTCCGTGAAGACACGTTCGAACTCTAGCTCTTGTAAGGGGACGTCCACGTGAGGAGGGGCTTGCTTGATCGGTCTGCTGGGGTTGGGGGGTGGGTCCGGTTTCGTATAGCCTGATTCGCACATCGAGCGACAAATCTGGGGCCGAGGGAGAGAAGGATTTTGGGTGGCCTGCTGGACATTTGAGATTGAGAAGATGTCCACGGTTTATGGGCACTGCGGACGTCAAATCCGGAGATGTTGCCAGATATACCGGTGTCCAGAAGGTGGCGGGTACGCAGCTGGAGTTGATGAAGGGCGTGGCAGGCGAGAAGGGTTTGGGCTCTCGTGGTCCAGACGGTGATGGATCGAAAGCTGGGTTAAATCGAACGTTTTGGAAGGGGTCTAATCAAGTGAAGATGAGCGACAATGTCCGCGCTGGCGTTGACTCTGCACATAGCCCTGTGTCCAACAGTACCTAGGTATCCTCGTTGGAGGTTTGAAATTCAGTCATGGAATTTTGCTGCAAGTGCTTCTCCTCAAATCTGCTGTTTCGTGCCTGCTTACTCGTTAGTTTGCTCTACCTTCCATTCCAGAGTTTCAAGTCGATAGGTACAACACCTTTAGAATGTCGCGTCTCATTGTCGAAACCGGGCCCAGGCCCGCTCGCCGCCAAACCGCCGAACGCTTCGTGCATCGTATTTCAGATCCGAGTTGTAAGTAGCTTATGAATCGACCGATACATAGATCGTGAGTCCTCGCTAACGATATAAGTAGATATAGCCTCGAATCTCAAAGGTAAAGCCTCAGTCAAGCCGTTTGGCGCTCACATATCTTCTAGAGATACGACTGTGCCACGACCAATTCATAATAGGCTTCAGGTCTTCGACTTTTTTCTCTTTTTTTTCGGAAACAAAAAGGCCAGTTTCCAACGATTATTATTTACAGAATCCCTGTGGTAACACTGAGAGAATATATTTTCAAGGGGACTCGTTTGAGCGGGGCGGCAGGGGGCTTAAATACTTCAGCGCAAGGCTTGTGTGTGCCAACTGGCCTTTTCTCAGCCTCACGTGCCAGCCATCTGGCGTTTTTGAGCCGAGCTCAGTTGGGCTGAGCCTAAGGTGCTAAGGTGCATACTTAAGCAGATCTTGTTGTTAGACTTTTTGCACTCCACGCGTAGTGTGCGATAGAGCACGGCTAGTCGATACCGGCTCGGAAGCGCAACCTCGTTCCCTTGCGCTTCTGAGATCCGTCTTGCCAATCTCGTATGCACGTGTTCGTCTAGAAATGACAGAGGACCCTGCGATGGCATACAGGTGACAGGCCTTCCCACGTGCTTTTGCCGCATGTGGGCAGCGTACGTTTCTTTTGGCCCTTCGTCTCCAAGGTTGGGATTGTAGCCGCGAGTGCAAAGCGCGGACACAGGCGGGGTTTGAGATACGTGCCACAAGAGCTACCTACCTATTAGGTACCAAGAAGAGGATATCGCCCTTTCCAGGGTGGACGCAAATCAGCGTAATGTCTCAGATTCATGTATTTGCAGTGGTACAAAAGGGGTCTGTAGACGGGGTGCTGCACTAGGGTCGTTGTCGATAGGAAAGGAGAAGGGACCTAACCTACCTAGGTACTTACTTAGTTAAGCTTGGTCAAGGGAGTTGAGCAGTACGGCCATCCGGGCTTGCACATCGCTCGGGTGATATCAGATCAGCGGACACTTGCTCAGTTGACGGCACAGAGATAGATATGTCGACCTCGGCATCCACGGTCTTGACGTGATGCCACTTGGAATTGGCCTGTGCGCAGCGCTTCAAGAGGTACCTGGCTGATTCTGGTGCTCGATCGCCTCGTACCTGCCGCTCCCGAGAAGGGCATGGATCTCGGAGCTCGGATCTCGAGGCCTCGCCCAGTTACACCATCCAATGCCACACAGTATGGATCTCGATTTCGGGGGGGGGGGGTTTGGATTTGGTTTTTTTTTTTTTTTTTTTTTTTTTTTTTTTTTTTATAAAAAAAAAAAAAAAAAGAGAGAGGTATAGGAGGGTGGGGTGTAAGAGTGTG
>JALRMF010000647.1:0-17650 GCA_026120015.1 Dendrostoma leiphaemia
AAACTTTTCTTTCTTTTATTTTTCTTTTTTACTTTTTTTCTTATATAATTTACTTAACCTTAATTTTACTTTTATATTTTTATAGCAATTGTTATATACTTTTTTTTAAAGCGGTTTTTTCCTTAATAATTATAGCAGTTTTTACCTTTGCTAATTTTTAGCTTTAATAAGCCTTGTTTTTAATAAATTTATATTTATTTTATATGCTAATATATTGCTTTTATAAACTTTGCTTTAATTAAATTTATAGTTTTAATATTTGCTAGGTTATAAGGCAGAGCACAAAGAGAAAAAGGTCTAAGAGAAAGACTAAGAGAATAAAAACCAGCTAAGCGCAAACGTTACAATAGATAATAGCAGCAAACCTTTAAACTAGCCCGTTAACTAAAACGCTAAAGACTAAAGCTACTATAATATTAACTGCAGCTTTTAAAGAAATAGCAAATGTAGATAAATAAAATAATAAGCTTTTAAACTTAATAATTATACTATTTATAGGTTTATTAATAGGTTTTTAGGTAGCATTGCAACTCTTAAGTGCTAAAAAAGATTATTGGCTTCTTAAGGTTCTTTAGCTTTTAAAAGCTGCTATTGATAACTTAGATATATTTTTAACTCTTTATATTTTAGCAAGGTTTTATTAAATAAAGCAGCCTAAGCATTAGTTAAACCTACTCCTTTTTATAATTTTCTTAAACGTTAGTCTTATAGCCGTCTTAATTTAATTTTTCCTCTTTCTCCTATACACTTATATATCTAAACTTAGCTCTTTTTATAAGTATTTTTCATCTCTTCTCTTTAACTAATCTATCTTAGCCATTGCCCCCTGCATAATTTTCTTTTTAATTTCTATCAATCACTTTTAAACCATTTAATTAGCCTTTTTCTTCCCACTACCTAAATATAAACTTAGCCTTGCTTTAGATTTTAAAAATAACTAAGCCTAATCATTGCCTAAATATATTAAGCAATTAATTATATTTCTTACTTCCTTAAACAAGGTTTCTGCGCTGCTTACTTCTATATTACCCACCTAATATAATAACTAAAGTAAGCCAAGTCTTAAAAAATCTAATTATACGCTTTAGTTAACTTATAATTTAATTTCTTATTATAATCTTTGCTCTATTTCTTATTTTATTTCTTATATTTTTTCTTTTTTTATTTTTTATTGCGTTCCTTTTACTGCTCTTTGTCTTAGTTAACATTTTATTTTTTATTTTGCTTTTTATCTCTAAAGCCCTCTTACTTTTCTATCTTATATTTTTTATGTTTTTAATTTTTTTTCTATTAATACATTATAAAAAAACCTTATTAAGCAATATATTATAACTTTTCTAATTCTAACATTCTATACTAGTTATCTTTATAATAATCTTTATTTATTAAGCCTTTAAGCATTTCCTTAGACTCTTTTAATTTTATTACTTAGATATCTTTTTACAATAAGCAGCCCGCTGCTGTTAATTTTGCTACTCTTTTGCAAATAGTCTTAGTAAGCAAACTAACAGCTTTTTATCTAGCAATACTAAGCAGCAAATTAGTCAACAAAGTTTATGCTTTCTTTTAAACTTAAAAATATAGCATTAATGCCTGCAGCTTAGCTGCTGGTAGCGCTACTTTGTTAATAATTGCCGCCTTTTTAAGAAGAGTTAACTTTTATTTTCTGCTAATTAAACAAGGTGCATTTTTTTATAAAAATAACTATAAAAGACTTAGCATTTAAAATTATATTAAGCACTTAGCCCCTACCTATACGCCTATAAAGCAATATAAAGAGCTTATTAGCAATATAGCTAAATGTAGCTTAGGAGGCTGCAACTAGTCTCCTAGTCTCCTAGTCTCCTAGTCTCTTAGTCTTTTAACTTTCTAATCTTCCAACCTCTTAGTCTTCCAACCTCCTAGTCTCCTAATCCCCCTAGTCTTCTGCTTTAGAAAAATAACTATAAAAGACTCGGCATTTAAGACTACGTCAAGCACTTAGCCCTTATTTATGCGCCTATAAAGCAATATAAAAAGCTTACTAATAATATAGCTAAATGTAGCTTAGAAGGCTGCAACTAGTTTCTTAGTCTTTTAACCTCCTAGTCTTTTAGTCTTCTAGTCTTTTTAATCTTCTGCTTTAAAAGAATAACTATAAAAGACTTGGCATTTAAGACTATATTAAGCACTTAGCTCTTATTTATATGCTTATAAAGCAATATAAAAAGCTTACTAGCAATATAGCTAAATATAGCTTAGAAGGCTGCAACTAGTCTCTTAGTCTCCTAGTCTTTCAACCTCCTAGTTTTCTAACCTTTTAGTTTTTCAACTTTCTAGTCTTCTAATTCCCCTAGTCTTTTGCCTTAGAAAAATAACCACAAAAGACTTAGCATTTAAAACTATATTAAGCATTTAGCCTTTACTTATGCGCTTATAAAGTAATATAAAGAGCTTATTAGTAATATAGCTAAATGTAGCTTAGGAGGCTGCAACTAGTCTCTTAGTCTTTTAACCTTCTAATCTTTCAGTCTTTTAATCCCCCTAGTCTTCTACCCTAAAAGAATAACTACAAAAGACTTGGTATTTAAGACTACGTTAAGCACTTAGCCCCTACTTATGCGCCTATAAAGCAATATAAAAAGCTTACCAGCAATACAGCTAAATATAGCTTAAAAGGCCGCAACCAGTCTCCTAGTCTCCTAGTTTCCTAGTCTCCTAGTTTTCTAACCTCCTAGTCTTCTAACCTCTTAGTTTTTTAACCTCCTAGTCTTCCAATCCCCCTAATCTTCTGCCCTAAAAGAATAACTATAAAAAACTCGGCATTTAAAACTATATTAAGCACTTAGCCTTTACCTATGCGCCTATAAAGCAATATAAAAAGCTTACTAGCAATATAGCTAAATATAGCTTAGAAGGCTGCAACTAGTCTTTTAGTCTTTTAACCTTCTAGTCTTCTAGTCTCCTAATCCCCCTAGTCTTCTGCTTTAAAAGAATAACTATAAAAGACTTGGCATTTAAAACTACGTTAAGCACTTAGCCTTTACCTATACGCCTATAAAGCAATATAAAGAGCTTACTGGCAACATAGCTAAATGTAGCTTAAGAGGCCGCAACTAGTCTCCTAGTCTCCCAGTCTCCTAGTCTCCTAGTCTCCCAGTCTTTTAACCTCCTAGTCTTCTAACCTCTTAGTCTTTTAACCTCTTAGTCTTTTAATCCCCCTAGTCTTCTGCCTTAAAAGAATAACTATAAAAGACTCAGCATTTAAAACTATATTAAGCACTTAACCCTTACCTATGCACTTATAAAGCAATATAAAAAGCTTACTAGCAATATAGCTAAATATAGCTTAGAAGGCTGCAACTAATCTCTTAGTCTTCTAACCTCTTAGTCTTCTAGTCTCTTAGTCCCTTTAGTCTTCTGCCTTAGAAAAATAACTATAAAAGACTCAGCATTTAAAACTACATTAAGCACTTAGCCCCTACCTATACGCTTATAAAGCAATATAAGAAGCTTACTAACAATATAGCTAAATATAGCTTAAGAGGCCGCAACTAATCTCCTAGTCTTTTAACCTCTTAGTCTTTTAGTCTCTTAGTCTCCTTAGTCTTTTACCTTAAAAGAATAACTATAAAAGACTTGGCATTTGAGACTACGTTAAGCATTTGCCTCTTATCTATACGCTTATAAAGCAATATAAAAAGCTTACCAACAATATAGCTAAATATAGCTTAGGAGGCTGCAACTAGTCTCCTAGTCTTTTAGTTTTCTAACCTTCTAGTCTTTTAACCTCTTAGTCTTTTAACCTCCTAGTCTCCTAATCCCCTTAGTCTTCTGCCTTAAAAGAATAACCACAAAAAACTCAGTATTTAAGACTATATTAAGCACTTAGCTCCTATCTATACGCCTATAAAGCAATATAAAAAGCTTACTAGCAACACAGCTAAATGTAGCTTAAAAGGCTGCAACTAGTCTCTTAGTCTTCTAACCTCCTAGTCTTCCAGTCTCCTAGTCCCCCTAGTCTTCCGCCCTAAAAGAATAACCATAAAAGACTCGGCATTTAAGATTACATCAAGCACTTAGCCTTCACTTATGCGCCTATAAAACAATATAAAAAGCTTACTAGCAATATAGCTAAATATAGCTTAGGAGGCCGCAACTAGTCTCCTAGTCTCCTAGTCTCCTAGTCTCTTAGTTTCCCAGTCTTTTAACCTTTTAGTCTTTTAACCTCTTAGTCTTCTAACCTCCTAGTCTCTTAATCCCCCTAGTTTTCCGCTCTAAAAGAATAACTATAAAAGACTTAGCATTTGGGATTACGTTAAGCACTTAGCCTCTACCTATGCGCCTATAAAGCAATATAAAAAGCTTATTAGCAATATGGCTAAATGTAGCTTGGAAGGCCGCAACTAGTCTTTTAGTCTTTTAACCTTTTAGTCTTCTAGTTTTTTAGTCTCTTTAGTCTTCTGCCTTAAAAGAATAACCACAAAAAACTTGGCATTTAAGACTATGTCAAGCACTTAGCCCTTACTTATGCGCTTATAAAGCAATATAAAAAGCTTATTAGCAATATAGCTAAATGTAGCTTAGGAGGCTGCAACTAGTCTTTTAGTCTTCCAACCTTCTAGTCTTTTAGTCTCTTAGTCCCCTTAGTCTTCTGCCCTAGAAGAATAACTATAAAAGACTTGGCATTTAGGACTATATTAAACACTTGCCTCTTACTTATGCGCTTATAAAGCAATATAAGGAGCTTACCAGCAATATAGCTAAATATAGCTTAGAAGGCTGCAACTAATCTCTTAGTCTCCTAGTCTTCCAACCTTCTAGTCTTTTAACCTCTTAGTCTTTTAATCTCTTAGTCTCTTAATCCCCCTAGTCTTTTGCCTTAAAAGAATAACCATAAAAGACTTGGCATTTAAAACTATATTAAGCACTTAGCCTCTACTTATGCGCTTATAAAGCAATATAAGGAGCTTACCGGCAATATGGCTAGATATAGCTTAGGAGGCTGCAACTAGTCTCTTAGTCTTTTAACCTCCTAGTCTTCTAGTCTCCTAGTCTCCCTAGTCTTTTGCCTTAGAAGAATAATCACAAAAAACTCAGCATTTAAAACTATATTAAGCACTTAACCCTTACTTATGCGCCTATAAAGCAATATAAGGAGCTTACTAGCAATATAGCTAGATATAGCTTAAAAAGCCGCAACTAGTCTCCTAGTCTCCTAGTCTCCCAGTCTCCTAGTCTCCTAGTTTTTTAACCTCCTAGTCTTTTAACCTCTTAGTCTTTTAACCTCCCAGTCTCCCAATCCCCCTAGTCTTCCGCCCTAGAAGAATAACCACAAAAAACTCAGCATTTAGAATTATATTAAGCACTTAGCCTTTACCTATGCGCCTATAAAGCAATACAAAGAGCTTACCAGCAATACGGCTAAATATAGCTTAGGAGGCTGCAACTAATCTCTTAGTCTTCTAACCTCCTAGTCTTCCAGTCTCCTAGTCCCCCCAGTCTTTTGCCCTAGAAGAATAATTATAAAAGACTTGGCATTTGAGACTACGTTAAGCATTTAGCCCCTACCTATACGCTTATAAAGCAATATAAAGAGCTTACTAGCAATATAGCTAGATATAGCTTAGGAGGCCGCAACTAGTCTTTTAGTCTTTTAACCTCCTAGTTTTCTAATCTCCTAGTTCTCTTAGTCTTTTGCCCTAGAAGAATAATTACAAAAGACTTAGCATTTGAGACTATGTTAAGCACTTGCTTTTTACCTATGCGCTTATAAAGTAATATAAGGAGCTTACTAGCAATATAATTAAATATAGCTTAGGAGGCCGCAACTAGTCTCCTAGTCTCCTAGTCTTCCAACCTCCTAATCTTCCAACCTTTTAATCTTCCAACCTCCTAATCTCCCAATCCCCCTAGTCTTTCGCCCTAAAAGAATAACCACAAAAAACTCAGCATTTAAAACTACATCAAGCATTTAGCCCCTACTTATGCACTTATAAAGCAATATAAGAAGCTTACCAATAACACAGCTAAATATAGCTTAAAAGGCCGCAACTAGTCTCTTAGTCTTTTAACCTCTTAGTCTTCTAGTCTCTTAGTCCTCCTAGTCTTTTACCTTAGAAAAATAACTATAAAAAACTTAGCATTTAAAACTACGTTAAGCACTTAGCCCCCACTTATACGCCTATAAAGCAATATAAGAAGCTTACTAGCAATATAGCTAAATATAGCTTAAAAGGCTGCAACTAGTCTCCTAGTCTCCTAGTCTTCTAACCTTTTAGTCTTTTAACCTTTTAGTCTTTTAACCTCCTAGTCTTCTAATCCCCCTAGTCTTTTGCCCTAAAAAAATAACTATAAAAGACTTGGCATTTAAGACTACATTAAACACTTAGCCCTTATTTATGCGCCTATAAAGCAATATAAAAAGCTTACCAGCAATATAGCTAGATATAGCTTAAAAGGCTACAATTAGTCTCTTAGTCTTTTAACCTCCTAGTCTTTTAGTCTCCTAGTCCCTTTAGTCTTCTACCCTAAAAGAATAACTATAAAAGACTCAGCATTTAAGACTACGTTAAGTATTTAGCCCCTACTTATGCGCTTATAAAGCAATATAAAAAGCTTACTAGCAATATAGCTAAATATAGCTTAGGAGGCTGTAACTAGTCTCTTAGTCTCTTAGTCTTTTAACCTTTTAGTCTTTTAACCTCTTAGTCTTCTAACTTTCTAGTTTCCTAATCTTCCTAGTTTTCCGCCCTAGAAGAATAACTATAAAAGACTCGGCATTTGAAACTATATTAAGCACTTAGCCCTTATCTATACGCTTATAAAGCAATATAAAGAGCTTACTAGCAATATAGCTAAATATAGCTTAGAAGGCTGCAATTAGTCTTTTAGTCTTTTAATCTCCTAGTCTTTTAATCTCCTAATTCCCCTAGTTTTCCACCCTAAAAAAATAACTATAAAAGACTTGGTATTTAAAACTATATTAAGCACTTAGCCCTTACCTATGCGCTTATAAAGCAATATAAGGAGCTTACTAGCAATATAGCTAAATGTAGCTTAGAAGGCCGCAATTAGTCTCTTAGTCTCCTAGTCTCTTAGTCTCTTAGTCTTCCAACCTCTTAATTTTCCAACCTTTTAGTTTTCCAATCTCTTAGTTTCCCAATCCCCCTAGTCTTCTATCTTAAAAGAATAACTACAAAAGACTCAGCATTTAAGACTATATTAAGCACTTAGCCTCTATCTATGCGCTTATAAAGCAATATAAAAAGCTTACTAGCAACATAGCTAAATATAGCTTAGAAAGCTGCAATTAGTCTCTTAGTCTTTTAACCTCCTAGTCTTCTAATCTTCTAGTCTCCTTAGTCTTTTGCCTTAAAAGAATAACTATAAAAAACTTAGCATTTAAGACTATATTAAGCACTTGGCCTCTATCTATGCGCCTATAAAGTAATATAAAAAGCTTACCAGCAATACAGCTAAATATAGCTTAGGAGGCCGCAACTAGTCTCCTAGTCTTCTAGTCTTCTAACCTTCTAGTCTTTTAACCTCTTAGTCTTCTAACCTTTTAATTTTCCAACCTTCTAGTCTCCTAATCCCTCTAGTTTTTTACCCTAGAAGAATAACCATAAAAAACTCGGCATTTAGAACTATATTAAGCACTTAACTCCTACCTATGCGCTTATAAAGCAATATAAAGAGCTTACCGGCAATATAGCTAAATATAGCTTAGGAGGCTGCAACTAGTCTCTTAGTCTTTTAACCTCTTAGTCTTTTAGTCTCCTAATCCCCCTAGTCTTCCGCCTTAAAAAAATAACTATAAAAGACTTAGCATTTAAGACTACGTTAAGCACTTAGCCCCTATCTATACACTTATAAAGCAATACAAAAAGCTTACTAGCAATATAGCTAAATGTAGCTTAGAAGGCTGCAACTAGTCTCCTAGTTTTCTAGTCTTCTAACCTCCTAGTCTTCCAACCTCTTAGTTTTCTAACCTCTTAGTTTTCTAACCTCCCAGTCTCCCAATTTCCCTAGTCTTTTGCCCTAGAAAAATAACTACAAAAGACTCGGCATTTAAGACTACGTTAAGCACTTGCCTTTCACCTATGCGCCTATAAAGCAATATAAAGAGCTTACCGGCAATATAGCTAAATATAACTTAGAAGGCCGCAACTAGTCTCCTAGTCTCCTAGTCTTCTAACCTCTTAGTCTTCCAACCTCTTAGTCTTCTAACCTCTTAGTTTTCTAACCTTCTAGTCTCTTAATCCCCCTAGTCTTCCGCCCTAAAAGAATAACTACAAAAGACTCGGCATTTAAAACTACGTCAAGCATTTACCTTTTATTTATACGCTTATAAAAGAATATAAGAAGCTTACTGGCAATATAGCTAGATGTAGCTTAGGAGGCCGCAACTAGTTTCTTAGTTTTTCAACCTCCTAGTCTTCCAACCTCTTATCTTCCAAGGGTTAAGGTTAGGGTTAGGGTTAAAGTTGGAGGGTAATCTCCCTGCGCGCAAAATAACGTCGTAGGTAAGAGAATATATTAAATTACAATAGCAAAAAGCTAGAAAGTTAATATATATAATGTATAGCAGCGATTGCAATAAATATAGCATATAAAAGAAAGAAGGGTATAATACTAAAATCTAAGCTTAAAAATCTATAGTTTACTTTAGCTATATATATAGTAGTTGGTTATTGTACTAAAAGGCACTTTAATAGGGCGCTTTGCTTAATTAGCACCGTGCAATTACCTATTAATTAAAAACGTTAAAGCAATAGCTTTGTTTATATTATTATACTATAGGTTAAAGAAGGGCTGCATTTAATAATAAGAATTAAAATAGCAAATATAAGTTTATATTTTTAATCGTAGGATTATCTGCTTTTTTATAATACTAAACTTGTTTAGTTTAAAGTAGGATAATGCCTATAGACTTTATAAAGAAGGAATTTTAATAAACTTAACCTATATTTTTGCTAGCATGCTTTTAATTTATATAAAGTTTTTAATAAACTTAACTTAAGTTGTTTAAAGTATATAAAATAAATATATAAGCGTATACTTTTATTTTGCATAGCTTTTCCACCTTTTTTAGCAAAGAGCTGATAAGATTTCTTTTATATGCTTTAGCTAATCTTTTAGCTAATATAAGCTCAGCTGCATTAATAGCAGCTTAGATATGCTTTTTCTTGCAGGCAAACAGCATAGAGTTAGACGGCTGTGTGGGCGTTTGCTTGCTATATAGACGCCTAAGCAGGGACTTTTGTTAGGTTTAGGTTTAGAAACTTTAGCGCGCTATGCTTAGCGGAAAAGTTAGCGTAGCAGTAGTAATGCCTTATGTGGGAAAAAAGTCTTTGCAGCATAAATATACGCTTATAAAGCTAAGCGTTACTATTGTTTATTTGATTAGCGCTAGGGACCTAGTTAACGGCGACTAAATTAAAAACAACGCCTTTTAGCTAAATGCTAGCCTTTTGCAGCAATATATTAATAATTGCTTTAAAGTATTTGTTAAGCTTTATAAGGCTAGGCTTAAAGCTTAAAAGCAGGCTGAATATAAAGTTAGAAAGGCTAAGGCGCTTGTAAAGGCTGGTTAACTAAGCTATAGCTATAATTAATAGTTTAATAGTCGGCGAAATAAAGCCTAAGCTATTTTTAATAGCGCTAAAGAAAGCTTGCATAAAAATTAAAGGTATATTAGCGCAGTTGCTGTAAATAGTTAACAAAGGGCTAAGCCCTTAAAAACTAATGCTATTGCCTGCAAGCAAAGCAGTAAAAGCAAAATGGCTAATTATATTGTTTTAAACGGCGCTGCGCTAAAGGGTTGCCGCTGTGGCGATACTTGTTGTTTGCAGCGTAATTTAAACGAGCGGTTAAGCGCAGCGAAGGCAACGCTGAAGCAAAGCAACAAAGCTAGCGGGCTAAGGAGTTTGATTGAGGCTTTGTAGTGCTGTTGTTTTTAGCATATAGCGGGCAAAGCTAGCTTAGAGAAGGGTTGTTGTAGAGGTGCTGGCTTAGTGGATGTTGGGGCTAAGCAGGGCTACTAGCTAAGCAAGGTTGCAGCGCTAACGTTTAAGAAAAGGGCTAAGGCGTGCAGTAGTGGCTATAAGAGCGGTGATGTATAGGGCTATATATATATTAGTAACGTCGTAGCCGCTGTAGGCGTTATTTATTTAGTTATATAGCTAAAAGGCCCAGCGCTACTTTATGCGTTTAAGGCTAGCGCTTAGGGTAGCAGCGCTGGCGCTGGGCATATAGAATATTATATATAGCAAATAGGTTTAGCGGCTTTGATTGGCGGTAGAGGACTGTATTAGTATAAAGTATGCGCTGGGCTTGCTAGCGGTTTTAAAGTTAAGGGTAATAAAAATATAAAAGCTGGCGTAAGCGTGGATAAATAGCTGAAATAGGTCTTGGGTTATAGGTGGAAAGCTATAAGTTATAATAGCAGTATGTTAGCGCTGCTTAGCTTTCTTAAAGCGTTGTATAAAGCGCTTTATATATTAACTAGGCTGTAGAATGCTTGGCCGCAGGGCGCTCATTAGCATGCTAGCAATAAACTTAATTTATAAAACGCTAATATTCTAATAGGTTTTAGCTAGCTTAGGCATTATAAGCAATTAATAGAGACTAGTGCTAAACTTTAAGGCTAAGCGGTTGTTCTTTTATAAGCTATATAAAGCTGCTTAGATTGTGTTAACGTTATAGATAAAAAGGCAGCGTATAGGAGAAAAGCAAATAGGCAGAAGGCTAACTGCTTAAAAGGCATTTTAGGCCTTAGCAAAGCTGCTTAGTAAAGCAGCAATGCTTTTGCAAGCTTTATATAAGCGCTGGCGAAGCAGTGTATAAAAGGAAATATTATATTCAAAGATAATAGCCTGCAGCTTAAGGGTAAAAGCTTTAGCTAAGGGCGCAGTAGCAGCGCTTTGTAAAAAGTTGGTTTTGTGGTAGGCGTTTAGCGTAAGGCTAATTAAACTGCTAGGTGCGGCGGCTTTTGCTATATAGCGCGCTACGTTGTTATAAAGGTTTTTGATCTAGCCTATAATTGCAAGTTTAAGCTTAATAGCTATAAAAGGCTAGGCTAGGGCGGGTGTAAGGCTGGTAGGGTTGGCGGCTGCGCGGCGAAGGGCGTTGATTTTGTTTAGCTAGCTAATAGCAGCAAAATTATGCTTTAAGTATAAGTGTAAAGGACTGCTGTTTAAAAGCTATTGGTTAGGGTTAAAAAAAGGCAGGCTAAAGCAACGGCAATTGGTGTTAAAACCAAGGCTAGCCTACTAGCGCAGCTCGCTGTTTTCATTGTTAAGCGCAGTAGCTTTGTTGTTATTATTTAATGGCGTTTACCGACGGCGAGTATAGCGACGCTAGTTCTGCTTTATAATGCTATTGCACCAAAGCCAACAGCAGTCAATATTTAGCATAGCGCTTAAGGTATACAGCGCTAATATACAGTGTAAAGCTAGCATAGCATATATTGCCTATAAGCATTGCTTATTATTAAAATAAGCAATATTTAAGATATTAAATTTAGTAAACAGCATAGCTAGCTTAGACCCTAGCTTATAACAATAGGCAAAAAAGCGTTAGGCAGCAAGGAAAAACCAGCTAATATAGGCTAGCAATAGGTAGTAAAGGTTGTGTGTTAATATGGCAAAAAAAAAGCAGTGTAGGCCTAGCTTAAGGCTAATTAGAGCTAAGGGCTAGGCAGCTTTTGCTAGCGCTGCTAATAGTATATTTAAAGGCAGCTAAGCAGCAACGGCATAAAGGATAGTAACCTTACAGTAGGCGCTATATATTAAGGCGGTAGTAAACTTACTATAGCTATTATTATTATTGCTTAGGCAGCGGGCAGCAGTATTGCTAGCATAAAGAAAGCTTTTATTAAAACTAGCATAGATAAGCAAGTTTAGCAAAGTAGCTATAGTATTATAAGCCTTAGGGCTAGCCTGGTCTGCTTACTAAGCGCGCTGCATAAGGGTTAGTAGCAGTAAATTATAGCAATTAAACCTAGCAAAAAAGTAGCCTTTGCTGCAAATAATGCTGCAGAAAATATTTTTTTAGGTATTATAAATTTTAATATAGGTAATAGGTTATTAGCCAAGGGGCTTAGCGCAGCGAGGTAATAGAATAATATTAAGTGCCGCTATGTTTTATAATGCGCTTTAAGTATAAACGCAAAACTAAAAAAGGGCTAGCAAGCCTAGGCTAAAAAGCAAGGTATTAAACGGGTTATTAAAGCTTTAATTAAGCGCATTTACGCTATTTTTGCCCTTGCCTTTAATATTTTTATTTTTGTTAAAAAGGTTGGCGCCTTAGGGAAAAGTACGTAGGGGGCAGCCCTATAGGCGGCGCAGGCAGCCTTAGCGCTGCTAGGCAGCAAAATAAACAAAGCAATTTTGCTTATATAGCAGTGTTAATAGCGTATTAAAGCTGCAAAACTCTAGCTGCTTAAGCGTATTAATAAAAGCTAGGTTAATTTAAAAGCGGTAAGGGCTAAGGAAATTAAGATAGAGGTGCCTAAGGTATATATTATAAGCTTAGGCTAAGGTGCCTTTAGCGGTGTTTATAAGCAAGCTTTGCTTTAGGTTGTAAGCTTAAAAAATAAAAATAGGCTGCGTAAACTTAGTAGGAAACTAATTATAGTGATTAGCTAGCTTATCTTATAAGTGCTCTAAGCAAACGGCGGCAACCTTTTACTGCTTATAAGCCTAGGCATTTATCTGCTAGGCTTAACTAATATAGGCTATAAAAGCCTAAGCTAGCATTTGCGGCTAAGTATATGCTAATTGCATTAAAGTGTATGTTAAAACAGCAGAGTAAAAGGCAGAAATAAAATAGCGCTGGTAAAAAACCTTAAGGTTAGCGTTGGTTAAGGCGTTGGTAGAGCTGAAAGCGTTGGTGGCTAGGGCGCTGGCACGCTGCTAAGGGGGCGCTGGCGCTTTGTCTAGGTATAAAAGGTATTTTTTTAAATTTTACTCGTTGGCAGAGCTTGCATTGTTTGCTAAGTTAGCAGTTAGTTAAAAAGCATTTAAATTAAATATTAAGAAGATAATATGCAGTGTATTGCGCGCTAGTATACTTTAAATAATGCTAAGTAGAAAGTTTTTGCAACGGTAAGGCTTAATGTTGCTAATAGCGCTTAGATAGCAATAAAAGTTTTAAGTAATTATAGTATTATAAAGCAGTATAATAAAAAGTAAAAAGGCAGTGCTATGCTGGAAAGCGGCGAGGCTAATAGGCTTAAAGTAGATAAAATTTATATTTTAATAGCGGCGGAGTTTTAAGATAAATGTTATAAGCGTTATAAGAGTAGCAAGGGCAGCGTCTTTTGTATGCTATAAAAATAGTAGGTAGCCTATATAAACCTTAAGCATAAGCTAATTGTGCGTAGATGTTTAGATAATTTGGCGCTTGTTTTTTAATGTAAAAGGCTTGTTTTTTTGTAATGGCTAGGCATAGAGATTAAAGGCTAGGCTAGCGAGCCTAGGCTAGAAAGAGCTAAGGGTAGCGTTAAGAGTAGAAGGGCTAGGGCGAAGGCCTTTGGCTTTGATTAAAATATTAGCTATTAAGCGGCAGGTATAAGCGCTGTGTATAGCATTACAAGGGCGAGAATTGGCTGGTTAATGTAAACTAGAGTTAATAGTATGCTTTATAATAGCTTATAATAGGCTTAAAAATAGGGAAAGAGAAAAAAAAAAGGGGAAAGAGAAGGGTAGGCGTATTGCAAAAGTATAGCGGCTTGTTAACTGTTTAAAGAATAGCGATAGTAGCTTAAAAGATAGCAAAGGGTTATTATATTAAGGGAAATAAGTTGTAGAGCTAGGCGGAGAATATGCTAAGAGGGTTGTTTGCTGCTTTAGCCTTTTTGCTTTTGGCTTTTTTAATGCTATTTTTAATATTATTATTAATTTAAGTAAGCATATAATATTTTAACTTAGACTTGCTTTAGCTTTAATTAATTATGCTTTAGCTGCGCAAGGGCAATAGCGCAATGTTAGGGCCTAAAAGCTAAGGTAAGCTTTTATTCTCTTTTTCTTCTTTAGCGTTAAAACTGTCGTTCTCCTCTTTCTTAGCGTTAAAATCATTGTTTTTTTCTTCCTTAGCGTTAAAACCATTGTTGTCTTTATTGCCTAAAACTTTTAAAAGGCTGTTGTTAAGCGAATTTGGCCTTTAGACCTAAAGGCTGAAAGAGCTGCTAAGAGCGTTAGCGCTGTTTGCTGCTATAGCAGCCTTTTTGCAGAGCTGTTACTAATAAGCAAGGTTGCTATTGGCTTTGCTATTAGCTATAGCGCTGTTATTTGCTAGCTTAGCCTTATAGGGGTTTTCTTTGTCTTTTGCCTAGCGTTATTTTGTAAATAATTGCTAAAAGCGCTTAAAAATGCGAAATTGTGTTAATTAGGGCGATAAAAGGCTAGCGACTTTAGCGCTTTTAAACTAATGTTAAGCATTGCTTTAGTTTAATAAAGGGTTAGAGCTAGGTTAGGGTTGCTTGTATATATAGTATAATAAAGAAAACAAAGGCTAATTAGCAGTTAAGCTAGCGCTGCTAAGGCTTAGGTTAGCGAAAAGCGCTATTAAGCTGTTATTTGCGGAGTAAGCGGCTAAGGCAGTATAATATAGCTGCTTAAGTTTTAAAGCAGCGGCGATAAGGCGTTAATTAGGCTTAAATATAGCTATGTTTTCTAAGCAGCCTTAGGCTATCCTTATGTTAATGTATAAGCTTTTGCTTTACGCTAGTTTATTATATAGCTTTTTGCTATTTAATTATATAAGTTAGGGCAACTTAGGCAGCAGTGGCTAAGGCTACTTTTAGCGGTGTAGAGATAAGTGTTTTAGCGGGTATAGTATGCTTAGTAAAATACTAGCAAAATAGCGCTGTTAGCTTTTAAAGCGCTGGCGGGCGCTTTTAATACTAAGGGAATATGCATTAAAAGCGGCTTACTGCTATTGTTAAACTAGCTTAACTCGCCGAGCAGCTTATTTTTAAAAGCAAATGTAGCAATAAGCGTTTTCTTTAGTATATATTACTTTTTAAAGGCAGCCTATAGCAGCCTTTTAATAAGAGATATTATATAGTTAATAAATATATTTTTAGTATAGCTTAATAAAGCTAAAGGTAATATATTAAATATTATAAGTTTAGCGCTAATTAAAGTAAAAAGTAGTATAGATTTTATTTTATAAAGGAAATTATAATTAGGCTTAGTAGTATAAAGCAAGCAGAGCGTTAATATTAATAGCGGTAAAATTAATAAGCAGTAGAGGATAGCTTAAGCTTAGTATTAGCGTTATAGAAAAACTGTAACGTATGCTTAATGCAACGTTATTCGCTAAATTTTGATTTTTGCACCCTATTTATATTTATTTAAATAATATAATGCTATATACTTTATAACCTTTGCTTTATAAAATATACTTTTAATAGCCTTAGTAGCTTTGACAGCCTTTAGACTTAGTGGCTTTAACAGCCTTTGGGACTTGGTGGCCTTGATAGCATTTGGATCTGGTGGCCTTGGTGGCATTTGGACCTGGTGGCTTTGGTGGCATTTAAAACTGGTAGCTTTAATAGTGCAAAGCTTAATGCTTAGGCCGCTAAGTCAAATGCTACTAAATAAGAAATCAACCTAAGTTTATAATAGCATTTAGACCTAGTGGCTTTAAAAGCATTTAAAACTAGTAGCTTTAATAATATAAAGCTTAATGCCCAAGCCGCCAAATTAAATACTATTAAATAAGAAATTAACCTAAGTTTATAGTGGTTTTTATAAAGAGGGCTGATTCGTAAGTCTTTATATTTCATTGCTGTTGCCTTTTGCAAGTGCGTACAGGTAAGGAGTTTTTATAGGTTGATTTTATATATAAAGTATTTAACCTTAGTTTTTTTAATAATGCATTTTTAGTCTAAAGTAGCAGGTTTTAATAAGTTATTTAGTTAATAATTTTATTCTGCAAGCTGCTGCATTATAGTTTTGCTTTCCTCTTAACGTTTAATAGTATATAAAAGTATTAGGTTATTAAAGTCATTGTCTATTTTTTAGAGAGCATAGTTAAAGGGGTTTAAAGAATAGTCTAAGTCGCTGTCTTAAATAACGGTGTTGTAAAGTATATAGAAATATATATAAGTATAGCTAGTGTTTAATACACTAGCAATCGCTTTTATTTTTATAGTTATGCGCCCTTAGTGTATCTACTCTTCCCCTAGGCTATAATATAACCTAGTGCTAGCTAAATACACTATGCTGCTTACCTAATAAGCCTAATCTAGAAAAACAACGCACTATCGTTAATACCTTGCATAAAATACACAGAAAAGTCACAAATTTAATTGCATTTTATCCAGCTCTAAAGACTCTGCTTAAAATAAGGGGTATATAGAAACATATATAAGTATAGCCAGTGTTTAGTACACTGGCAATTGCTTTTGTTTCTATAAATATATATAAGTATAGCTAGTATTTAATGCACTAGCAATTGTTTTTGTTTTTATAAAGTAGTCTACGTCTTTCTATAACTAGCTATCGTAACTTCCTAGGTTTCTTAGAGAACCATCCTGCAGATTCCTTTGCTAAAAAGTATAATAAGCAGCTATCGTTATAATAAAAAGCCTAATAAAGGGTTTTGTGGTTAACAGAGTCTGTTACTTATTTTAAAAGAAATAGGTTCCAAAAACATTATTTTAATCTAAGTAATTTCTCAAATTGTTGTATTTTAATACAAAAGTATATATCATTAGTAAAATATACTCTTCTAAGCATATTAAGTTATTATTATCTGCCAGGGATAGATTTCTATAGCTTCTTTAATTAGCGGCATTTATATGCAAAATATCTTTTTTTACCACAGTTAAAGCATTTGCTTAATAGCTTTTTATTAGCGGCTCTTAATTTTATAAGGCCTAAATATATTATTTCGCTAATGGCTATGCTATTGTTAAATTATTATTGTAGTTAATAACGCTTACTAGTGTTAGCTTATAGGCGGAATTTCTATAGTACACTATTGCCTTTTTTATTACATTCCTATAAGATATATCTAGCTCTTTAATCCTATTTATTACATTTATTATTGCTAAATGTGCTAGATACTCTAATTATAGCTAACTTATATTCCTTATATCATCTATATCTAGCCTGTGCTTTATATAAAAGATGTCCTAGGCAAGGTGTTAAACCTTATTGCCCATTTCCTAGTTTGCTGGCCTGTGTATGTCTACAATAGTTAGCCCTCCGTTCCACTTTAGACCTTACAATAAATAGGGTTAATAAAGCAGTCAGAAGGGTAGTTAATTAGAAGAAAAGAAATAAATCTATCTAGCGTGTAACGCGGTCTTTGTAAGTAGGCAGCATTTATAAATATAAATGCCCGCTAGTCCCAATATAGAAATTAGGTCTTCGTAGGCTTGACTCTCTAGGCTGCTGCAGACTGGATATACACCTCTTTTGCGACCTGCATATTAAATAGGTTATAATAAGCATACCAGGGTTTTATAAAGAAAAAGCGCAGGGGGGGGGCTTAGTTTTCTCCCTTATTTTCTCCCTTATTTTCTTTCTTATTTTCTTTTATATATATAATAGTGCTTTTTATAATAACTAAGATAAGCTTATACTTTAATATATAAAGCTAATTATATATATAATAGTAAATAAAGATTATAATATTATAAAATATAAAA
>JALRMF010000648.1:0-17634 GCA_026120015.1 Dendrostoma leiphaemia
TAGGTTATTATCTATTTTTCTATAGTGCTAAGTTGGTAGGGTTTTTCCTTTTATTTCTATATAATTTAGTTTTTATTAATAATGTTTAGAGATATAAAGTTTCTTCAAGCGCTATTATTTAATAATGCGCTATAGTTTTTTTTATTAATTTTTGCTTTAAGGATAATATATATATAATTGGCATAGTTTATTGCATATAGGGATTGTAGGGGTTTTAATTATTTATTGTTTTTTATAGATAATTTTGTTCTTTTGGGTGCTATTTGCTAATGTGTTTTAGCAAATCTTATAAAGGCTAACTGCTTTTTTATTAATGTTAATTGCAGGTTTTTTATTTTATATAAATTATATAGCTAATAGTAATATATTGCTTTTATATAGTTTTTTTATTAATATATGCTTTTAGGCAATCTTTGGGTAGGTTAATGTATGCGTTATAGTATTGTTTGTTAAAAACTTTATAAAATTGTAGCTGTAATTCTTTGACTACTTAGATAATTTAGTTAAATTCTTATGCTAGAAACTATTTATGTTTGGCTTTATTAATAAAGTATATTTTATAGCTATAGTATATATAGGAGATTTATCTAAGTTTATAGTGGTTTTTGTAAAAAGGGCTGATTTATAGGTTTTTATATTTTATTACTGTTGCTTTTTGCAAGGGTGTATAGGTAAGGAGTTTTTATAGGCTAATTTTATATATAAGATATTTAATCTTAGTGCCTTTTGTAATGCATCTTTAGTCTAGTATAGTAGGTTTTGGTAAGTTATCTAGTTAATAGTTTTATTTTATAAGCTATTATATAATAGTCTTACTTTTCTTTTATTATTTAATCGCATATAGGAGTATTAGGTTGTTAGAGTTATTATTTATTTCTTTGAGAGCATAGTTGAGTAAGTTTAAAGAATAATCTAAGTTACTATTTTAAATAATAGTGTTATAGAGTGGTTTGCGTTTTTTTATAGCTAATTATTGTGATTTTCTGGGTTTTTAAGGAAATTATTCTATGGATTTTTTTGCTAAAAAGTATAATATATAGCTATTATTATAATAAAAAGCTTAGTAAAGGGTTTTATGGTTAATAGAGTTTATTACTTATTTTAAAAGAGGTAGGTTTTAAAGATATTGTTTTGGTTTAGGTGATTTTTTAAGTTGTTGTGTTTTGGTATAAAAGTGTATATTGTTAGTAAAGTGTACTTTTCTAAGTATATTGAGTTATTGCTGTTTTTTAAAGATAGGTTTCTATAGCTTTTTTAGTTAGCGGTATTTTTATGCAAAATGTTTTTCTTTGCCATAGTTAAAGCATTTATTTAGTGGCTTTTTATTGGCGGCTTTTAATTTTATAGGGCTTAAGTGTGTTATTTTGCTAATAGCTATGTTATTGTTAGATTATTATTGTGGTTAGTAACGCTTGCTGGTATTAGCTTGTGGGTAAAACTTTTATAGTGTGCCGTTGCCTTTTTTATTGCGTTTTTATTATTATTTATATAAATGATTATTGATTTATATAGCTATAGCAATATATTAAGCGAATTCTTTAGATTAGTTTTATTTAGATAATTTGTTTTTAACTTTGTTTTTTAGTTTTTTATAGAATTGGGATATTATTAGCTTGTTTTTTTATTTTAGATGTGCTGAAACTTAATGGAAATTAGTAGTGTATTTTAAGGCTGATTTGGTTTGTTGTAGTTTATAGAGTTGTTATTTTATAGTGCGTTTTTTGTTAGGGTTACTGAAAGTTTCCTTGAGAAGTTTTTTATAGTTTTTATAGCTATTGAAAGCTTTTATAGTTGTATTGTTTTAATTTTGATTATTGTTTTCTAAGTAGTTTTTTAGGGTTGGTTTAAATTATTTAGCGGTGTTTTTTTTAAGGCGAGTGCTAGAGAAGAGGATTTTTTTTTTGTCTTTGGTGAACTGGTTGGCGTTGTGCTTAAAGTAGGCGCGACTGTAAGTAAAGAAGCCTTAGAGGGTTTTTTTGGTGTTGTTGTAGGGTTTTAGTTTGTTTATCTTATAGGATTTGCTTTTTTAAATAGCTTAAAGGCGGGCGATTTTTTGACTAAGGTAGCTGACCTGCTTAATTATTTAAGCCGTAGTAAGGTTACTGTTGTTTTTAGCATTGGATAAGGTAGGAGTTTAGGGAGTTATTGTGTTTTTATATTGTTTAATTGGTGTATATTAAGTTGTTTTAGATAAAAGTTGTTAAAATATAATAATTATTATTAGGTTTTATAGGTTTTTAGAGTGTTAAAGGGTTTATGTTAGCAGAGATGGTTAGAAGAGTATATTAATTATAGTATAAAGATATTATTATTTTATATTTAGCAAATGATTATTAGTAATAAAGCTACTTAGGGGTAAATATTTAGATTAATAATTAAAGAGCTATTTATTAAGTTTATTTAATAGTAGGGAATGTGTTTAAAGATATATCTAGCTCTTTAGTTTTAGATTATTTAGCTTATTTAGCTTATGGCTGTAATTTTAATGATTTAATGATTTGGCTTACTTGGATTATTGCTGAGTTATTTATAATTTTAATAATCTAGAGATTATGTAACTGCTGCTGACTTATTTTAGTTTAATGGAATGAGTGGTTTGTTTGTATAAGCGGAGTATGGGAATTGCGGCGGCGGAGGTTTCTTTTCCTGCGATCCTTTCTGCATGCTGATCTGTTTTATCCGTCGTGGGTTATAACATAAAGGCTAAAGTTAAGGCCTAAGAGAAAATTGCACTAGTTGCAATAATTGCGGTAATTATAGTGGTTAAAGCTATAGAAACCATCGTAGCAGATTTAACTTTAATAAAAAAAAATTTCCACTAAACTAAACTGTTAAAGAAAATAATAATAATAAAAACTCATTTAGCAATTAAGATAAAAGACTTTAATATTTCATTTATAACTCTTTAAACTATTTCGCTAACATTTGCTTAAATAAAAAAGCGCAAGCTAACTAAGCTACTTTTAAAAATAGCACTATAGGCACTAAATAACAATTATAAAGATTAGAGACCTTTATAATTTAGAATAAAAGGATTGATCTAGCTAAAGAAATACCTAAGACATTAGTTTTAGTAGCTATAATAATAACTATAAAAGCCTATGTTAAAATACTTAAGTTATTATAGGTAAAGGTAAAGGTAAACATAAACACTTAATCTTTAATTAATCTTATCAATATTTTTTTTATTAGAAAATATAATTTAAGTAAGGCACCTTTATCTATCATTCCTCTTATTAAAATTTCTTATATTGCTGTTAAAATATATAATATATACTAAGTTTTATTTATTATATTTAATTCTTATAAAAAATATATTAAATTTTAACAATTATATATAGCAATTAAATAAAAGCAGTATAAGTCACTTCTCCTTTTTAAGATGCCAGCCATCTAAAAAAAAAAAGAATCTTAGATAATATAACTTAGCAATAATATTAAAAAAATAACAACCCCTAGATTAAAACTATATTAGCTTATGCATTTAAAAAGATAATAAAGAATTAAATATTCTATTACATTATTATTACACCCCCTAAGAATAATCTCTAGCATATATTAAAAAAAGATAAAAATAGATAAAATATTAGAAAAATGCTATGAGATAAGACTAAAGATAAATTATATAACTTAGAGAATTTATTAAAATACTTATGTAAGTATGTGTTAATATTCTTTAATTTAAATAAAGCTAAAAGATTATCTCTAAGGCAATAAGCAAACTATACTATCCTACTCTAAAAGAAAGCAATCCCTTTATATCTTTCTATCTAATAATTTTTTAAAAAAGAGTTGGAAATCCTTTGCAAATATCTTAAAAAATAGTTAGCCTATAGTAAAATCTGCCCTAGCTAAAGTTTTGCCAACGCTTTTATTCTTTTTACTTTTAAAAGTAATAAGAAACTAAGGCTATACATTAATTATTATAAACTTAATAAGGTTACTATTAAAAACCGTTACCCTCTTTCACTCATATCAAAAATCCTAAATTATTTCTCTAAATCTAAGGTATTCTTTAAGATTAACCTTACTAATACTTATTATTAAATTTAGATTAAAAAGGGCAATAAATAAAAAACAGCGTTTTAAATATATTATAAGCATTATAAATACCTAGTTATGCTATTTAATTTAACAAATGCTCTTGCAATATTTTAAAGTTATATTACTAAGATTCTTAGTAACTATATTAATATCTTTGTTATAATATACTTAAATAATATTCTTATTTTCTTACTAAACAAGAAAACTTACTAAAAGCATTTTTAAATAATTATAGATTAACTAGTATAAAATAAACTCTATGCTAAGCTATTAAAGTATTTTTTTTTTAAATAAGCTAAAATTTTTAAAATTTATTATTAACACCTAAGGTATTTAAATAAACTTTTAATAGATTAAAACCGTTTAAAACTAGCCAATATCTACAATATACTAGAATATTTAAAGTTTTATTAGATTTTGCAATTTTTATCAATGCTTTATCCACCGGTTCTTAAAGATTACCTAATTATTAACAAGCATATTAAAGAGTATAAAGCAGGGTTAAAAACCTAGATTATTTAGTTTAAAAGTGTTAGAGTATGCATTAGCTTTTAATGCCTTTTGCTAACTTAAATTAGCTTTTTATATCACTTTACTTTTATATTACTTTAATTTAGAGAAACTTTGCTAATTATAAACTAACGCTTCTAGTTATATTATTTTAGGCATTTTCTTTTAAGCATAAGAGAAAAGTAGCAAAATAGTATAGCACTTAATTACGTTTTAATCTTAGAAGCTAAGCAATATAGAAAATAAGTAAGGAATATATAACTAAGAGATATTTGCTATTATATTATTATTTAAATAGTGGCAATATTACCTAAAAAGAGTAAAATTCCCTATTTTTATTCTTTTAAATTACCTTAATTTTAAGGGATTTATAAAAGCTAAAAAGCTAACAATAAAACAAATCTATTAGCTTATATACCTATTAAGGTTTAATTTTTAAATTAAATATATTTTAAGCAAAAAGAATTTAGCTAATGCGCTATCTTAAAAACTAAATTATATTAAAAAACATTTTTAACTGCTGCTAATAGCTTTTGCAAACTTTTATTCTAAGGTTATTACTTTTATCTAAGCTAGCATTATAATTTTAAAAAGCTTAAGAGCCAAAGACTAATTAAACTTAGCTAGTTTATAATTGCATTTAATTACATAAATATATAATATTAAAGTATATAATAGTACTTAAAAATATAATTAAGCAAATTTGCAAAACTTATTTAATAATTAGCTTAATTTCACAAACCCAGCGTTAAATAAAAAACAGTTGTTCTTAAAAAGCTTAGCAAGCATTACGGCTATTAGCCTTAATATATATGCTGCGCTGCCTTTCTCTCTATTAATAAAATTAATATAAATTAGATAAGAGCTGGATTTTTAAATTTAAAAGATTAAACACGCGCCTTTTAGCAATCGCCCTAGTATATTACTTTAAGAATATAAAATAAAAAATAAGCTCTTATTGTTGGAATAAATGGCATTGCGGCTTCGTACGAGGGCTGGTAGAGATGCCGGTGCCGACCACCAGGGTGGTCCGGCAGACCAGAACCAGGCACGCGTGTCACGTATGCCTGAAACGCGTATATAAATCCTCTGTACGAGGTAGGAGACTTCGTCTCCTTTCCTTCGTACGAGGTAGAGCTAAATACAATTTCGTTTCCACCCCATTATATTATTTGTTTATACTTAATACGTACGTATACAAGGAAGCCTATTTAACACTAATCAATGTTTGCGGCTAGCAAGCATAGATTGGCAAGAGTAACGAGATAATAAGTGCTCTTAAGCGTATAGTAGTGCGCAGTGGTATCGTTGTGCTTGATCCTATCCTTTACGTTCATTAAGCTAAATAAGTTATTAGCAGATTGTACGATAGAAGGCGTGTACAGATCTCTTTTTGCAAAAAGGCAGAGGCTAAAAGATTGTTTAAAACCTTTGCACAAACTAGAGATTGCACACAGCGTGCAATTACGCCTCGATAATAAGTGTTTTAAATCCAAATAATTTATCTGCAGCTGCCAGTGCATATAAGCCTAGAGATAAGCAAGAATAATAACCCCAAGGGCGTTAGCAACCTTAAAGATGCTAAGAACAATCCAAAGACAACGACAAAAACTTTCTTTCGTACAAAGAGATGGCAGAGGGCAGCCTAATATTTTTAGCAGCATGGAAAATAGGCACTTTGTACGGCTATTGGGATAAGGTTTCTAACATTACCCAGCCATTGGATCCAAAGGAAATCAATATATATATTGGCCAACTTATCTCCAAATACAAAGGTCTCTTATCTTTGGATAAGGTCGTACAATCGTACAAAGAGGATTTCGCAGGCTGGACAACCTATCAGTTCAAATAAGGTATACGGACCTTTAAACGTGCACTTCGAGATACCCTTTGGTCCTAGGGATACGTTTTTTCTAAGAAACGGACCAATATACTAGACAGCCAGCTCATACATCCTTTTGGTTATAACTTTATTGCCTGATAATCTCGTACAAACACCAGGGCACCAACGACTCCCGTACAACAAACTCCCATGCAATCAATACCTATAAGCTCCGCTCCTCAACAGCCCGCACAACAAGCCTCCCATTAGTCCAAAGACTTATTAGGTTTAGGAGGGGAATAGATATATAACCCTTAAATTCAGCGGCAAGATCAACAAGAGCACCAAAGAGACCTATATAATCAGGGAGCTTTGCACGAAGAACATAGACAAACAAAGGAGGCAGCACTTCCAGGAATAGCTCGTGCAATGCCTCGTCAGAGAGACTGCACGATTCCCAAGAATCAGAACCAAGGACCTCGTTTATACGATAGAGAGAGTAGCATAGTTTCACTAGGACAACAGTTTATCTATAAAGACCATAGCTTTCTCATACAAATTCCTTTAATTCCCTTTATAAACTTAGGATACAATCTTTTCGAGTTGTTATCCCTAAGGCGCGTATAAAACAATATGTGTCTACTAAGCTAAGTCTAAGTTTTCGCAAAAGTATGGCAAAGAGACCTGAATTATACTGGGAAACTATACAACGTTTTATACGATAAAGTAAGAATTTTTATCTTTGTATATAGGCAGCTTGGAATCAACGAGTGGGAATATTACGCTGTATAGTTATACGTTCTCTTAGATCGTGCGCTCCAATTTTATCTTAACCACATCGGCCCCAATAAGATCTAATATAATATTTATCGCATAATTAATACCTACTTTAATTATCGCGTCAATTATAGCCAGTATTAGGCCAACTAGAGCAGCTTAACCTTTATATAATTAAAGAAGAAAAACTTAGATAAAACATCAGCAGATGTGCTAGAGATTTTGCTAGATAAAATGCAGCTTATATAACGAGCACTAGGAGCTAGGTATCAGAGCAAGATCCAGCTTCGTACAGCAGTAAAAAGAGCGTATTATGGTGTATTAGAGCTTGAGATAGCCCTCGTTCAGCAAAAGCCCACGTGCGAGGGGCTATTTTCAGATATGCGTGCGGCTATTAAGTTGGCATTTAAGAGGGAATCATTGATTTTTCTAATAGAGGTTGATTTATACGTCTTTTAATATCTAATAGATTATATATACACCAAAAGTGGCTTTCAGAAGTCACCCAACCTAAAATGGAAGGCGCGACCCAAATTTGCGCTTGCCGCACAAAAGAACTTTTTTAGTCAAAAACCTTTCAATCGCACAAATAAAAAATGTTTTATATGCAAGAAAGAGGGATATTAGTTAATAAACCATACGCTAGAAGAGCATGCAAAGTCTTATACAAGGTATCTTATCTTATGTGAAGATGCTGGCATTAAGCCATTATCAAAGGACAATATGCTCGCTTATGTCTAGGACTACAAAGGCAACGAACCTGACTGCCTAAGTGCGTATGATTCAAAATCTAAGAAAAACGGACAAAAGGCTGTGGGCCATCTGTTTTCTACTTTATTTATTTATCGCACAATAAGGCTCAACATATATAATCTATCGTATAAACCACTAAAGCCAACATTATTTATTCTAAAGAATTAATACTCGCATAAGTACTAAAGAAAGCTATGGGATATTAAAGCATCTAAGCTATTAATTATTGGCAAAGCTTAAGCCTTTGCATATATAAGGGAAAACCTACGCACAAAGATCATCTGGGAGACAACGCCTTATTTATTCAAATTTGGAGAAAGAGAATCCCTTTGTGCGATTAGCACTATGGTGAAACGGAGCCCGTTAAGAGAGGTTATATACTATATGCTAGACACCAGCACTCTATTCCTACTATCCCTCAAAGATGCAGATTGCCTAGGTGTATATTTTAATAATACAATAAATATCATTATATAGAGAGATGATAAAGTCTTTATTCCCATCGTATAAAAGTAGGGATATCCATTCTTCAATTTGTTAAAGGTGGAATCGGCTATATTTCTTTTAAAGTATGAATTTCAACAACTGCATCGGCAATTTGGTTACACCTGTATGGACAGGTTATATCAGTTGCTGAAGGATGCTGGGACGCACGATATAGACTATTTAACTTTGGAATAAATTCAGAAGTTCTGCTATTATTGCCAAATGCACAAATAATCACCACAAAGATTTAAGTTCTCCCTAAGGGATAGCTATGATTTTAATTATGAAATTTTTGTGGATATTATACGTTTTGCTAATAGCAATATTCTTTATATCATCGACGCCTCAACTTCGTACCAAGCTAGAGAGTTTTTGGATAAAGAGGACATACAAAGCGTATAGGATGCTTTGTATAAATGTTGGATCTTTATATATCTTAGACCTTTAAACGTTATTATGCACAACGCTAAAATAAATTTTGCGTCTTAAGAGTTTAAAAGATACATATAAATCGTAGGATATATATGCAAAAAGGTATTAATCAAGGCATATTAGGCAGTTAGCAAGGTGGAAAGAGCCTATATACTATTAAGAAAAGCGTACAATATCTTTAAAAAGGAAATTAATTATAATACCAACAAGCGTACAATCTTCTAAATAGCTCTTAAAGCCTTAAACGATATAGCTAGATTAAGTAGCCTCATATTAATGCTACTCGTTTTTAGCGCTTACCCACAGATTAATTACAACTCGCCACTATTATTTAACTAAGTTGCTTATACAAAAGCAGTCTCTAGGGCTATAGATGAACTACGGAAAATCTATGCCCAGATAAAGATCAATCGTGCAATCAATACTAGGAACAAACCTTAGCCGTATATAGTCCAAAACTTATCGCTTTGCAGCAAAGTGTTGGTATAAAGGGAAAAGCAAAGGTAGCAAGGCCCATACAAGATTTAGGCGCATAAAAGATAAGATATAGTCTTTAACATAACCAATAAACCGGCAAAGTTCAGATGTATGCACATAAAACTATATTATTTGCCCTTGGAAAACAACATTAGCAATAGCAATAATAAGATTACTTCTGCTATATAAAAACCCCTAATAGTTTATCGCAAAAGGCAATCATAGAAGAAGATTCGTGCAATAGTTTACTTTACCCAAAAGATACATTAGAGGGGACAACTATCTAAGGCTATTTATATAAAGATTTACCTTATATAAAAAAAAAAGAATAATTGTGCGTTAGCTATTAAGCTTAGGGAAGATGGTGTTATTATAACTCCAAGCGCTTCGTTTAAAGAATCTAATGCCACAAAAGTTAATAACCTAATTGCACAAGGTGTTTTTAAGATAATCCAGCACAACCCCTACGTCTATTAAAATAAATAAATCTTTAAAACTCAACTGGTACAAGAGATCAAAGGCAAGACAACACGCTTATACGAGAAAAGCAAGCTGGTTGTCTAAGGGTACAGAGATGATGGGAAAGATAGGGTCTTGACTCAAGCACTAATGATTTAGCGGATAAGCCAGCAACTTATCCTTACATTAAGCCCTACATTGATAAAAGACTTTGATATATACAGAGAGATGCGGGATATTACTCAGGCGTATATACAAAGCTATAATAATCTCACACGAGTTATTCTGGCATCTCTTCCCAAGAAACTCTAAGATAAGTATCCCAAGGGCACTATTCTCTAGATTTAAAAGCCTTTGTACAGATTAGCAAAGTCTGGTTTATATTGATATAAGACGTATTATGCATACTATACAAAGAACCTAAATATAGATATTTCAACGTATAACTTATGTTTGTTAATATCTAAGAATGGTTTGCATAAATTTAAAATCACTGCTCTATAAATCAATAATACATTTAGCTTTAGTACAAAAAGCTTCTCACGCTATAAAAAAGACAAGATAAAGAAAAAAAGCTACCATATAAAGCCTAAAGCAACCTTATCACACAATAATCCATTAAAGTTTAATAGCAGCCAAATCAAGTTAGACAGCGAGAACATTATTCTTATGCAAAAAAGCTAGGCCAACGACCTTTAGCTTATCAATCATCATGCAAAAAATACAGCCCAGCAATATATTTCTCAGCGCATATAAACAGCATATATTTTATTAATTTCATAGCCAAAGGCTTTATACAACTTGTTTATCGCAGCTCAGGTCTGCACACCTAAGAAAAAAGATATCATATTCCTGAATAAAAGGATCCAGTGGCAAATAAACAACGCATAAAGAAGTCTGAGATATATTTCTCTCGATATATCCCATGCAAAGTTGTTTGTCTTTACCAACAGGTCATTTGCCAACAACTAAAACCTCTCTTCCCAGCTAGGATTTATTATTATGCTTAGTAAAGAGGTAAACCATACAAAGCATGACTTAACTCTTTAAAAAAATATTATATACTAGAATTTTTTTAAATGCAAAAGAGTTACTAAAAGCGTACTAGCTAGTGAGTTATATAAAATAGTGAATAGATTTGATATTAGAATTGCCCTATATACAACCCTGAGAAAGATCACTAATTGGCTGAATTTTCCTCAGATCCCACTGGTAATTTATACAGACTTTTACTCTATATACAACTGCCTAGTTAAGCTTGGAACAATATAGGAAAAACGACTAATGATTAATATTATGACTCTTTGAGAGTCGTACAAGAGGAGAGAGATTTCAGAGGTCCAGTGGATCAATGGCAGCGATAATCTAGCGAATGCGTATATAAAGGGTAAACCCAATATTGCCCTCGATATCTTAGTCTCAATAAATCAACTTACCGTACAAATTGGAGGATATATCGACCAATAGAACAAAGAGGAATAATAATCATAGTTAAACAGAATATATTTTGTGCAAAATAAAAGTTCTCATTCTTCTACCTATGTTATCTTACACAAGCTACCAAGAAATCCCTTTTCATTAACAACCACCAAACACCCCCAATGTTTCCATCGTATAACCCATTACCTAGCACTAAATAGCATACAAGCGCCAAATATAGTTAGCGCAGGCGCTATGCTGGTACCCTGCCACGCGCATATAGTTGCTAAAAGAGTTGGCAGAGGAGTTCAGGTTTCTACACATATAACTATAATTGACGTTTGCATAGTGGCCAACGCTGGCAACAATGCTAAACAACGTTAATTTTTTATACAAAGACAAAAACAAAAGATAAACTTATAATGCAGTAAAGTATAAGTCTTATTGTATAATCTTAGCAAGAGCCAGGGATATATATCCCCAGTCGATGCCCACCTCAACTCGTATATTGGCCATAGGCAAGTTAGCCAAGGCCAACTTTTAGTTCTATGTTTTATCAGTTTGCAAACATATAATAAAAAAAAACGACAATATACTACATACGTTTTTGCAAAGGCTAAGGGCATTAGCATAAGACTGGGCATCAGAGCCCAGGTATATAATAAAGGCCTGACAGCCGGCGTTTGTACCTAGAAAGGTTATATAAAAGATTGGCTAGGCTGGAATATTTGCGATAGGGGCAGAAGCTGCCATGGTAACCAAATTTTTGTTTGTTTGCTTGTGTACGAGATATCTACGCAAATTGAAAGGTTAGTGGTGATATATATGGAAGGGAAAAGGACAGAAGACCATATATAGTTGGAAGTTAGTTATTAGTAAAGGAAGAAGAAAGAAAAAGAGGACCAAAGGCTAAGTTGGGAACGAGGTCTCTTATACCTCGTACGTAGCCAAAAGTGTAAATCACTTTAAATGCTAATAGGCAAGTGCCTATGATTCATTGGGAGGAAGTTTGTGACTCAAGAGGCAATAAAGGCTGTACGTGATTCCTTCCGTACAGAGAGTCACTTGGAAGGCAAAAAACTTAACTATACGTAACATATTACGTACGGGTGGTCACTGGAAAGCAAGGTCTTCAACAATCCTCATGGGTACGATTACTTTTTCTAGCATTCAACTGCTGGAATAGTACGAGGTCTACGGTGCGTTTCCTTTGTGAGAACCATAGTCCTTTCTCTATAGTTTCCATATATACGACCGTACAAGCCGCAAAAGAAAAGATGCCAGTGTTGGAATAAATGGCATTGCGGCTTCGTACAAAGGCTAGTAGAGATGCCAGTGCCGACCACCAGGGTGGTCTAGCAGACCAAGACCAGGCACGCGTGTCACGTATGCCTGAAACGCGTATATAAATCCTCCGTACAAGGTAGGAGACTTTGTCTCTTTTCCTTTGTACAAGGTAGAGCTGAGTACAATTTCGTCTCTACCCCATTATGTTATTTGTTTACACTTGATACGTATGTATACAAGGAAGCCTATTCAACACTTATATTATTATTTACGCATATATATTTCTAAATAGTAAGCGTTATAATAAGAAATCTTAAAAGTTTTTTATAATTTACCGCTAAGTAAATATTAGAGATTTCAATAGACTTTAGCTAGTATTAGCCGCTTATTCTTTTAAAAAAAGATAAAAAGTAACATTAAAGAGTATATTATTAGGTATTTAACGTGTTAATAAAGCTCTTTACGCTGCTATTATCTATATAATAAGTTAGCTAGCCTACCACAGCTATTTAGGCTTATAGCTAAGCTATTAATAGATTTTATTACTAGTTTATTAATAGTTTAATATAACAATAAGCTAGTTAATATAATCTTTATAATTATAAATTAATATAGCAAGATATTGTTTTTTTTCCTAGTGCTAAGAAATATTAATGCTTATAAATTTGCTTAGCTATTTTATACTAAGATTAAAACTAAGTATAAACTACTTAAAGGCATTGTGTTAAATAGAGGTTTAATTTTTATTAGCTAATTCTAGAGAGCGTTAATAAATAAAAGCATAGCTTTTAGATTTTTAATAGTGTTTTATCTTTAGATAGATAAATAAATAAAATAAATAAACTAAACATTAAAGTATTATCTCTAATATTTCATTAATAATTACTAGATAAACTAAGCTATATTATTGCTATTAGCACATTTTATAATAAACTTTGCTATTAGCTTAATAAATAACAAAGCATCATTTAAGATATTATATAAATTTCTTCCTTTATTTTTTCTTACACTTAGGAAATTTAAAAAAATACGCGGCAAAAGCACCGCTTACTTAACAAGAGCAAAGAGAATTCTAGCAGTTGATAATAAGCTAAAAAAATTATAATAGCTTTAAACATTATTATAAAAATATTAAATATAGGCAAATAAAGCAGTAATAAAGTATTATAACTGCAAACATTAGCCTATATTCTTTAATACAAGATTATAAGTATTATTATTTATAAAAAACCTTAAGCTTTAAAGACCTAAAAAACTCTAATTAAAATATATTAAACCTTTTAAAGTTATTAAAAAATTAGTTACTAAGTATACTAATTAATATTGCTAGAAAAGTATTTTCGCAGGCATAATATCTTTTATATTAGCCTTTTAAAACTATAAAAAAAAATTAAAAAAAGCTAATATAAATGCTGGCAAATTTACCTAACCTTAAAAAAAATAATACAAAGTAAAAGATTAAAAAAATCTACAATAAAACAATCCTAAATAATAATATCTACTATTTAGTAAAATAAAAAAAATAGCTAAGTAAGTATAATAAATAAATCTTTAAGAGCAATTTAAGAAATGTTAAATAAGCTATTTAACAGTATAAAAGATTTAGAGAAAAACATCACTAGGCAAAAGAGAATTAGGCTAATAATAAAGATAAACTAGCTAAAATCTCTTAGAAAAGTTAATTTAAAAAGAAATTAATAACCCTAAAAAGTTAAAGAACCATTTTATATTTGCAAAAATATACTAGCCTAAATATTTTAATTAATATTATTAAACAAAATAAACTATAACAAAAACAAGCTATAATATTAAACATTTATCTTTAAAATATAATCTAAAATAAAACTCCGCTTACTTATTAAAATAAAAGGCACAATAAAGCATACAAATCTAAGCCCACTTATTTAAAATAATTATAATAATGCTATAACCATTGCTAAACTAAAAAAACTTGCCTAAACACAAGATTTAGAAATTTAAAGTTAAAATATGCGCATCTCTGCCTACATTAATAATACCTTAAATTAACAATTTTTTTTAAAAAATTTAAATGCTAGGTTAAAAGCAAAGCAAAGTAGCAATATTTTTGCAAAAGCTACATTAGCGCATTTTAATAATATTATTTAAGCCTATAAGACTTTCGCTAATAATTGCAAAGTTATTATCTACCACTTTATTAAAACTTATTTTTAATAAGTTAAATAAAAAATATAAATATTTATAAAACAAAGTAACTTATTATACTAGGTAGTAAAAGCATTGCAAAAGCGTTTCTTTGCATAAGCAAGCGTTATAAAAACTATACTAAGCTATTAAAAGAAACTAATAATAATAAAAACTTATTATAAAAATTAGTTAATTAGCTAGCTTTGCTTAAAAGCATAAAAAAAAATACTTACAATAGGTCTCTTTAACAACATTATAAGCTTATTACTATTGTTAAAACTATAAAGAAAATTAATATTAAAAACATGCTTTTAGTTAGCAACACTGCTAATAAACAAAGGCGCATTCTAAGCACTATTACCTTATAAAGCATTAATAATATTATTATTAAGCCTAGGCATTTTAACAAAAAGAATACTCTTTAAATTACACTCACAAGCGGCTAAAATCTCACTAACACACACAAATACAATATTATTTATATAGTTAATTATATAAAAGAAATAAAGATAAAGATAATAATAAAGATAAAATATATTTTACTTACTAAAGGTAAAGCTTTTAAGAAACTAAGCAAAGCTATTTTTAAATAACTCCTGCTGCTGCTAGTTAAGGAATTAGCACACCTTAAAGCGCTAAATAAGTTAATAAACTATGCAAAATTAAAACTAAAGCTAAGTAAAAGAAAAAAATAATAATACTTACTCTCTTTATTAATTAAAACTTAGAAAAAGTTAAACATAGGCTTAAATGCATAGCAAAGCATAATAACAGCTAGCAATTAATAATTAAAAATTAAAAGTAGAAAAGAAAACTAGGCATTGTGCAATAAAATAAACTAGTAATTAAAAGCAATAAGCAATTTAAAATTATTATATAAAAGAGAAAAGTTAAGGTTGCAAGTTAATAAGTAAGCTAGATATATGATTTTATACCTAAACTATAGAAAGCTTAAGCTATTTACCTTGCTAGCTACCGCTTACCAATTATAGCCGTTGCTATTATAGAAAAAGAGATAATAAGGTGATTTTGCTATATAGGCAGGCTATTATGCACCTTTAAGTAATAGGCTATTAAAAAATTTAAGTAAAAAAGTATAAGGTTAAATAGACTTAAAAGGTTAAAAAGGCAACTAAGGTTGCAAAAAGAGGTTAAAACCCAAGCGATAAATTAAGTAAAAAGTAACTAGGTAGACAGCTGTAAAAAAGGCCATTAGCCCTGTCACTAACCACTATTACCATTATTACCATTTTTATTTATTCTAACTTAAAGATTGCAAAGAAAGCGTTTAAAGGCAACTGCTACTAATAAAGAAACAATTATTACAACTAAAGCTAAAGAGATCTAGTTGTAAAGTGCAGGGTTAAAGTTTGCCAAAGCCCTATAAAGACCCCTCGGCAAAGCTGTACAAAGACCGGCACTTTCCTCTTTCCCCTTTAAGATTTAGTTTAATACAATAGCTATACCTAAGCAATCAATCCTTCCTCCCTTTACAACTAGTGTAGTCGTCTTGCCTAGTGATCTTTATGTCTAATATAAAAAAGGCAATCTAATTATTTCTAAGGGCAAATATCTATTAGCTAATGCTAGCTTTGCTATAGAAAGAGGGCTTTTAGTTTTATATTAGTTTATATAATACTATATTTAAAAGTAGAAAGCTAGTGGCTTAAAGCTAAAAAATAGCAAAGAGCTATATAATAAGCAGCATAGCTTGCTAAAGATTATAGTAAAGCATATATTTAGTATTTTAAAAGCAAAATTTTAAGTTTATAAAATATAGCTGTTTTTAAATTTTTATATTTAAATACTACTAATATTTGCAACTTATAGCTTATATAACTTTTTTATTAATAAAAGAAATTTAACAATAAATATAAGGGAAAAGGAGAAATTAGTTGTTAAAGACAAAGGTGTAATAATAAATAATAAAGGTGTTAATAAAGAAAAAAAAGTTAAAGCAATTAGCAAGAAAAATAGTTATAAATAGCTAAGGGCATAGCTTATTAATTAAATGTTTATAAATTACCTTTTTAAAATTAAACATAAGTAAAAATAGTATAAGAAAAAATTTAAGCAAAGTGCTAATATAACTAACTACTTAAAAATCAACCTTACTTATAATACTTTTATTATTTATAATATTTTTAATACTTTTAAATAACTTATAATTTTTCTTTTTATTATTAAATATAACTGCTCTATTTAATTTTATAACTAATGCCTTTATCTTTTTATTGCTAGCTAAGCAAAACTATTGCGCAAAATGCCTATTAATATAAAACTTCCTTAGTATACCTATTACTTTATAATATAAAAGTTTATATGCTTATTTTTCCTTAAAAAGAGTTATTACTTTAATTACCTACTTACTTTTATAATCTTTAACCTTAACTAATGCTGCTGCAATAGACTTTATACTTTTTAATATATTAAATTATATATTAGCCTTATGCTGCTTAAAAATAAGCGCTTTTTTAAGTATAATATTATTAAAATTATTAATGCTTATTATAAGATTACTATAACCTTAGATCTTCTTTTTAACCTTAAAGACTAAGCTTATTTTAATATATGTTTTAATAATATATAATTTTATTTTAAAGTAATTAGCACCTTTAAATATTTAAAGATATAATTAGCTAACTATCTTAAAAGATTATGGAAAAAAAATATACTTTATAAAGCTTATAAAGCTACTTTTTATTATTAATATATTTGCTAGTTATAAAATTAAACCTTTCTTTGCTAGCCTTGCAAATCTGCTTATTAGCTTGCTATATATATTTAAGGTTATTAAAGCAATAACATAGCTTATCTTTGGTAAAATCTTTATATAGTTACTTTTATTATAAAAATAACTACTTATTAAATAGCCGCTTTACAATTACTTAAATTATAGCCTTAAAGATATTTATTAGCTAATTATCTTTTTTAACTTATATAGCTAATAAATTAAAAAACAAAAGATTATCTTTTTAAAATTAAATAATAGCTTTTAACTT
>JALRMF010000649.1:0-17624 GCA_026120015.1 Dendrostoma leiphaemia
TATTAGACTAAGTTTATATTAATTAATTTAATAAGGGATTTATTATTAATAAGGCACTTTTTAATATGCCTAGTGAATATATCTGTTTAAATATATCTTAGGTATATTTTTATTATTATTAAAAAAGCATAGTTCTTAACTTTAGCTATAGCTATTATTATTAATTCTACTTTGTAGGTATAAGCTAACATAGTTTTTTTTGCTTATTTTTTAGTTTTCTTTTTTATCTTTAATAATCCCTAATTAAAGAGGATAGTATATAATTAAGTATATTGTTAGCATGCTTTAAGATATATATTATATAATTAGAATAGATTAATTTTTAAGTAATATTGCTTTAAAGCTTTTTATAAATTAAATCTCTTTTTAAGTTTATTGACTAATATTTTAATAGGCATTATTTTAGGCTTTTTTCTGCTAAATTAGTTTTATATAGCTTTATATAATTAGATTAGTTTTTTTTTTATTTTTAGGCAATTTTCTTTAGAAAGAATATTTGCTTTAAGGGTTGCTATACCTAGGTATAGCAATCTTATTTAGAGTAGCGCAGCGCTAGACTATAATTATCTCTAATTATTATTAATAGGCGCTAAGTTCTAAAGCATTATTAAAAATAATAATTATATTTAATTACTTATATTAATGCTGCTAAGCTAAAAAAGATTGCTAATTTAGCGCTGCTTTTTTTTCTTTGCTATTGCTAGCATTATATTGCTTTAAAATAAGATAAAGTTAAATAAAGCTTTCTAATTAATATTATTATATTTATATTTTATCTTTTATATTGTAATATTACGCTAATTAGCCTATTATTTAAACTATATATTTAATTTTATAGATTTTATCTTTAGTTTTATAATATTGGCTAAATGTGACTAATTAGTTGCTATTAGAGCTAGCAGTTTTAAATATTTTAAAACTAGCTTTTTAACATTAATATATAACTTAATCTTTTTTATTTTAGCTTATAATTAACATAGGTATATATAATCTTAAGAGCTATATTTATTATAATTATAGTTAAAGCATATAAAAACAAATAAAAGAAAAAGGCGTTTATCTTTATTAGGGTGTCTTTGGTAATATATACCCTAACTTTAGGGTGTTTTGCCTTAAAGTATATATAGATACATAGTGTTTATTAATTAATAACTGTTATTAATAAGCATATATAGTAATTAAAGGCGTTGGTTAATATAAGAGTGTAAATTAGCATGGTAAATAAGGGTATTTAATATAGGGGTTATTTTTAACAATATTTGTTTTTATAATAGTTTTAGCGTGTTTATGGCTTTTATAAGGATTTTTTTAGACGTAGGTTGCTTAGGGACTATAGGTGTGCTAATGTTTAGATTTTTAAAAAAGAGATTATTATCTTTTTTTAGGACGATTATTGCGGCTATAAGCATTTTATAAATCTTTTTAAAAGTTGCCTTTTTTTTATATAATCTATTGTTGTTAAGCAGTTTTTTGTAATTAAGCTAGTTTAAAACCTAATATTATAGCGAAATATTTTTACTATAATTATTGTTAGTTAAGTAAGCTAGAAATTTATTTTGCAATTTTGTTTTAAGGAAATTACTGTATTAGTTATTAAGCTTTATTGCTTGTTTAATATAATTTATAATTATCTCGCTTGGCTAGCGACTAAAAGCGCTTACTTATGCCCTAAAATTATAGTTTTAATTTGTATAATGCAGCTTAAAGTGTTTTTTAAATATAGTAGTTATTTTATTTTAATTTTTAGCTTTAGTAGATAGTTTTTAGTATTATTTAAAGGCTTTAAGTTTTAGTTTAGTTTAAAAGTATAACTTTTAGATTTTCTTTTGCATATTTTTATTATTTGTAAAGGAAAGGGCTATAAACTTAACATTTTTAATATAGTTATTAGGGTCTTTGCAAAAAAAGCCTAAGAATGTATATATAAACCCTATTATTAATGGTTGCTAATAATAAAGTATAGTAGGCAGTGATATTAGTAGCTTATTATTAAGTATCTTTGTTTTAGGCACTGGGGTAGATAAGACTGGTACTTTTTTATTAGATAAAGATAATGTATTTAATGTGTTTAGTTATAATGTTAGTATTTTATTAATATAAACTATACTAAGGGATTTAATAAAATAACTTTGTTTTTTAAAGGCTTTTTTAAATTGCAATAAGTTATTAATGTTTATAAAGCATTATTATAGTAATATTAAAGAAAGTATTAATAATAATAGCTATATTAGTTTTTAAATATAGTTTAGATTTAGCTTATTAGCATATACTAATACTTAGAGGTATTGGTTAATTAGCAGAAAAGGCGTAAGTGTTTATTATTTGTTTTTGTGGTGTTTTTTTTTTTTAATGCTTTATAATTATTGCTGATAATTATAAACTATGCAGCAAAGGTGTTTAGAGCAGTTGAGCTTAGATTATTTAAGGCTATTATAATGCTATATTATTAATAAGTTAGATTTTTTTAAGGGTGACGTATTAAGGGAGAGATAAAGGATATTAAGTTAATGAAATCTTGATATAAAGGGCTATATGCGCGGTTTTATTAATGGTTTTAGGTATAGTGCTTGCTGATGGCTTAAAGGCTTGCGTTGGGCACTGCGTTGGTTAATGCTGAGTTTTAATTATAAATTAGAAGATTGCAGCAAGGCGAAAGTTGTTTTTGTATAGATTGCCAGATAAAAATAAGTATTTAAAATAGGCGACGATAGTTAACAATCTTCTATAGTTATTGATGGGGAGAAAACGAAGGGTGGGGGGGGGGGTATGGACTCTAATGTTGCTATGGTAGTAAAACTGGTGGACGCATCATTGGTCTATATTTAGCTATGTAAGTCCTCCTGGCCCGCTTAGTTAGCGGCCGCCCCACAGAGGCTGGTTGCGGGATGGGATCACAGGGACGTCGCAGTCAAGGATGAGGATCACATAGGCGTCTTTGCTACAGTCGTCGGAGCTGAGGCGAAACCCTTCGGACGCGACATGGGACGTGGGAAAGCACACGTCGCTACCGGCCGTGTCGTGGACGCGTAGCCCGGGAATCAGATCGGCCAGGGCCACGAGCAGATCGGGGGTCCGGCGATCGCGGCCGGAATACCCGGTGGTTACGAGCGGGCGAGAGGCGTGCACAAGTGCTCTGGCGATGTCGTGGACCGCATCAGCCGGAAGCGCGCTCGGCCCGACCGGAACCCACTGGTCTTGATCCAACGAATATGGCTGAATCTCTTGAGCCAGTACCTCCCGCGCGGCGGTGAGATATACCGGCCCTTTAGGCTTGCTGTTGGCGAATTGCAGGGCACGCCCGATGGTTTGCTTAACGTTGCGCCCGGTGCGGATTCCGCCGGTGTATCTACAATACTGTCCCACGATTGCCCTTTGGTCCGGAGCCTCCTGCAGCTAGTGATGGTACTCCGTCCGTGACCCTAGGAGCTCCCCAGACTCCGTGTACGGGCAAAAGCCGGCGAAGATGAACACGGGCACCCTGCCGATGCTCGCGTTGTGGATACCTTGACCGAGTGCCTGTGTTCCGACGTCGACGTGGACAAGAACAGCCTGGGGTCGTCCTGATACGCTGCTACAAGTTAGGTTCGTGTTGATGGGCGCTACATATATGGGAGGATCTGAGAACTTTTGCTGGAAACGAAGCAGCGCCATCTACTGAGAAAGGAGTGGTATTGTACGTACCGAGCATACCCATCAGCTATGGAGATTGCAGTGACCTCAGCAGGGCGTTGGGCCTTTCTCTCTTGCCTCGGACAATTGCCTCAATTATTGATGGATGGTCGGACCCGAGGTTGATGAAACATGCTGTTATACCGGCCTTGGGTGGAGTCAGCCAGATGTACCTAGGTTGGGTAATGTTTGAACGGAAACACGGAGCAACGGACTTCCCAAAGTGCCTCGAACAGCGCGAAGGCCGTCGTGTATCTATAGATGAACAACCATCAGTCCTACAGCCCGCTGAGATGGAGTATGTACCACCAAGGAACCGAGAATCGAGGAATTACGTACGGTCCGGGAGTGGTCCGTGGCGCTACCACGCCAGAGCTGTCGGCTGCCATAGAATACATCCTCTGCCTTGTCGGAAAAGCGGCCGCGGACGTAAATGGCGAGCAAGTAGGCAGCCGTAGAGGAGAGGTGGAACTATACGGGAGAAGGGGCACTTTTGCAAGAACGCATCCTGACCTTCTGCCGGCAATAGTGACCAGGTGTCTCAGTGGAGACATGTTCTGGAAAGTTGTTCTAATAACAGTGCGCGGTGGGAATAAAAGGGAAAAGAGTCGAAGGGGAAGGACCATTCAATCCATGTGCACGTAAGCGGGGCACATAAGGCGGGCAACGTCCTTCCCTCCTCATCTTCCTTGCCGAATCCTTCTGGCCACTGCAAAATAGTGAGCATCTCTACAGATGTCACTAAGAATAGCAGCCTGAGCTTCGAGATGGCTGAAGGCCGCCTGGGCACACAACGATTCTCCGCGCTCGAAGAGTAATTTTGAATTGCATACAAGCATCGAGAATGTACTTTCATTAGGCATGTACTTTACAGACCCAAAAGACAGGTGCAAAAAGTCACTTTGCTCATATCAACTTAATGTTTGTGTACGGACAGGCTATATGGGGACCCGGCGGGTCTGAAATCTCTCCTCAACATGGCTCATGATGTGAACATGATCTCAAAATGGAAGCCACAAACAAAGTAACTTGTGCACTACTAACAAGTATGCGAGGGAAGGTCAACGGAACATGCATGTATGTGGAGGGTTTCTGAGAACCCGAACCCTGTCACACGTAACCCTGGAGACATCCCGTCTGGAGTCCAGTGTCTTCTACAGCAAATCTAGAGCAGGCCACATCGGCAAATTTCACTCGATTTCCAAAATCCCCAGGCCGCTGCAACTCAAGCTGCGCCAACGGCATCGGACATCGTCCCTCACAGACTTCCAGGTCTCTGCATGCGCCTCTGCTCCATGTCTCCGGTCGAGCCTCAAGCCGTAGCGGACGCCATCGCCGCCCAGGCGTCCGCTGCGAAAACCCCGCAGTACCTGATTGTCTATGCCGATATCGTGGATGGCAAGAGCTGGTGCGGCGACTGCAGGGCGGCCGAGCCCGTCATCAACAAGAGATTCCCTCAGGACGGATCCGGACGCTTGACGGTCCATTACGCCGGAGACAGAAACACGTGGGTCGAGCCCCTGACCACTCACTGCACGGCGCTGTCGCAAGCTCTCGACGGGGTGTGGTGTCGCTGACCTGGCAACCGTGCCCTTCTATAGCTGGAAGAAGCCCGACAACCCCTGGAGGAAGTTTGGTGTCCCTGCCTTGCCCACGCTCTACAAGGTCACGCCCGAGAGAGTGAGTTCTCATCATCATCAGCAGCTTCTTGCATGTGGACGAGATGCTGACCGGCCTACAGACTTGGTCCAAGCTGGTCGAGGAGGAGGTCTATGACGAGAAGATGCTGGACAAGTTCGCGGGCTCTATCTAGGGGTCCCCTGGGGTTTGCAAGGGACAGGCACCTCGAGGTTCGCTCGCCACACGTACCCTCGACTTGACACCACCTCCCTCCTTGATCCTCAACGAGCCTTTAGCCCGACCTTCGAAGGCTTCCGTCAAGAACTACCCATGTAAATATCGAAGATCCTGCCGAGGGTCCTTCGCTTCAATTACATCATACTACTCCAAGTCACGGATTCTCTTCGTTCATCGCTAAGATCTGAACATTTAGTCATCTCCGGAAGCAGACCGTTGTCATGGACATGTACAACGCGGGAGCTCGAACTGACGGAGGGTCGGAGCAGCCGCAGCCTGACGACCGTCTCACAGCTATCGTTCATTATGAAGTTTCTATGCTCCTTTCAGCTCTGGTCTTGTCCATGAGCATCGACATATTTCTGTTGTCAGCCTTCTCATAGTATACGATGTCTCCCTCTGTCCTGGGTACTTGATACCATGTCTTCGCGACTGGTAGCGTTCTGCTACCCGACGTCAACAACGTCGACCCTCGTCAAGCCCCTGGCAGTCCTATAAGGCGAGATTCTCGTGGCAATGTTCCCATTCTCAGTCCGTTGCGCTTTCCCAGACCTTCAGCTCTGTCATGTCAACCTTCTGTAGGTTTGCTCTTCGTCTTGGCCGGAGGTACAGGATGCCCATCGTCACAAGCGTCAGCGATATGATGACGGCTCCAAATATCCAGCCCGTTTCGTATGGAGCGGGCGGGTTGTAGGTTTCGCTTTCCGTCTGTCGTTCCTATGAGAAGCGTTGGTGATGCCCTACAGAGGTCTGGAGAAGTAAGAAGAGGAGGACGGGGGGGGGGGGGGGCACGCATCATTGATGCTCAGGTGGCCTCAGACCCACGACAGATATACGATCTCACGCCCTTCTCTGAGCATCTACACACATGTTCCGCAACCAGGATTGAGGTGTTGAGGGCTAGAGTCCAAGAGATGGAGATCTGACTCACGTTCAAGCCACTCTGTTCGTTATGTGCATCGCTTCTTGTGAGATGTCTGAGTAACTCAGTCGCCACGGCGCGGGCAGACACGGGCACGGGGAGAAGAGCGAGCTTTAGTGGTAATCCCGCAGGCATTTTGACTAGTGTAGGCATGAAAGGAAAGAGCAGTGAGAACACAGTACGGATCTGCTGGGGATATAAGACAACGGCCAAGAAAGGACAACACTCTTGGAAGACCTAGCCAACAAGGCCACGTGCAGGTCGCTCATCTCCCCCGCGTTCGCAGCGATCTTCGAAGTTCGACCATCTGGGGACGAACACATAGGTATTTAGGTACATAGTCATCTGGTGGCATAGTCCACCACACTGACTCCCAGACATTGAAAACCTGCTGTGAACCTCACTTAGGTCCTTGTGGCCGTGTGTGGAATTGGCCAAGCCGTGTCTCGTCCGTTCAAGAATAATCTCGTCTGGACTTTAGACTTGACATGATCGACCAAACTCAGATGAAGCTCGTGGATGCCCAGACGAGACGAACCTTTGATCGCGTGTCAGCTGAAGGGGGGGGGGGCAGAGCTGCCGCTTGCGTGCTGCCCGGCCTGTTGCGGAGGGACTTGCGGCGCAGCATCAAGCAACGCGTGCCTGCGTGAGCTGTTGTACTAGAACATGGTATCAGTAGAGGATGCCATAGCATTGCTGCAGATCAGGTTAGGCTTTGGATCGCAACGCGACGCCGAGCTTGTCAAGCTGCCGCCCAGACACCATCCAACGTGACGTTTCAGCTCATCCTTGCTGACGTGTCACATGCTGAGCTAGATATCTCCCAGAGAACGGAAACAGAGAGCATAGTGAACCAAGTTCAGACTCTTTTGTCTTGAGGGAACGCGTTCCCGGCTCCTGATTGCCGCGTCGACGGCTGGAGCCAGGCACGTCGGTCCGACGTGAATGCAGATAGTTTTCGTGGACGCGCGGCCGGACGTGGTCCCATCTCGGCCTGGACTGCTGGACTCGGTATGTTCCGTATACGTAAATATCAAACCTTCAGAGGCACATGACTGAAGACAAACAAAGAACGCAAGGGTGCTTGGAAGTCGTGCATGAATCTCGTGATCAAGATGTGGGATGCTAATACGTCAAACTTTCGCCCGAACGCGTACGAAAGTGTCAGCCACAGTCAAGCTTGCATCTGCCTCACATCGAGTCCTTGCTCGAGTGAAGTAATTCTTCAGCGAATAGCAGCAGTGCGCACCACCGACTGGAGCATCAGGTGTCACCACTGATCAGAGCTTAATACCGCCGTCGAGGACTTCATTGAACAACCAAAATGTACACAGTGGTCTTGTCTTGCAGAAGCCCGATAATAAAGGCACGGACTGCCAAATATGCCGTGATCAAAGGCAACATTACCACTCAGGGATGTTCGGAGAATGTATGGATCTTCTTGGGGGACACAATATACTGCAATCTTCAGTTACTTCAGTAGATATTATCATTGCAGCGATGGGAAAACTTGAGTCTGTTTTCATGAATTGAATTTGCACACTTGTTTAATCTGACCTATGTGGAGTCTGTTTTAGACTTATTACCCAAATAGTCTATCCTTTGTACCCATGTGAAAGAAATATGCTGTTTTGGTCCCAAGAAGAACACCACTTATATATATGTACATGCTGTTGAAAACTCAATTTGGTATCTCCTTCGCCCCATGACTTAGACGCCCGAGTCGTCTGCGACAACGTCGTTCTCAGCGGCGTATGTCTCCCAAGCAGCGCACGTGCTGTTCAAGGTATCGTAGTCGACCAGGCTGCTGATGGTGTCATCCGAGTCGACGATCCACTGCATCGCAAAGCCCTCCGACGTGTGCCAGCCGATGTGGCAGTGCATCAGCCACGCGCCGGGGTTGTCCGTCTCGAAGGCGAGGGCGAGATAACCGGAGGCGTCGAGCATGGCGGTGTCCCTGCGGGGCGGGTTGTCCTTGTTCAGGGTGACGCTGCTGGAGGAGTAGGTGCCGGTCCCCTGCGCCAGCACGAAGAAGTCGAAGCCGTGCAGGTGGATGGGGTGGGGGACGGCCGAGCTGGTCTCGATGACGATGAACGCCCACTTGTTGCTCTGGTTCAGGTGGATGACGATGTCGTCCTCCTCCCAGGTGGTGTTTCCCTCGTAGATCTGAAGCAATGAAGGGTACGCCCACTGTACCTCCATCGTCGACTCGTTCAGGTACCACCGGAAGTAGTCGTCGTCGTTTGTGCTGACCGAGTTCTCTTCATCGATGCCATAGTATGATGTCCCGACAGTCTTGGAAAGGTAGGGAACCAAGCTCGCAGCAGCCTCATCGGCACAGGAGTCGGTGTAGTCGTAGCCTGTGGTGGTGGGGGTAGCAACAGTGCCGTAGGAGATGATGCCCTTGATGTCATCGGTGTTGTCGTTGTCTGAGCAGGCTGCCTGGGGGATCGCCCGCAGCCAGAAGTTCTCCGCGATGTCGGACATGGCATCGGTGCGAACAATCACGTCGTACCGTTGGCCCATGCCGATGCTCAGTGTGGTGGTGTTGTAGGGCGTGATTGGGACGAGATCCATGGCGATGACCTCCAATGTGTGGTTGTCAATGGAGAACTTCCAGTGAGTATCGACGGCTGCGCCGACAAGGCGGAGACGGTAAGAAGTTCCATCCTCGAACGTCGTGTTGAATCGGTACCCGGTCGTGGTCCCGTCCTCGGTCCAGACATTCGTGCCGTTGATGAGGCCCGTGTCAAGCGTAGGAGGTCCGTCCGTCTCCGCAGTGATCCAAAGCTCGTCCACGGTCTGGTGGTCCCAGTCGTTCAGGAAGAGGTGGCCGAGATCCACGTCGTAGTTCGCTGTCGCTGGGCCGTTGATGAGGATGCCACCGAACACGCCCTCCCACGCTTGCAACGCGAAGTGAGAGTGATACCAGCTGCTGCCGTACTGAGTAGCCTTCCATTCGTAGGTGTAGGACGAGCCAGGTGGGGTCGGGCACTGTGTGATGGATACGACACCGTCGTTCTGGTTTGTGTAGTTCTGTCGAATTCCGTGCCAATGGATGGAAGTACCGTTCGTGCTGGTACTTAATGAGTTTGTCACGTGGACTTTGACGGTATCACCCCAGTCCGCGATGATTGTTGGCCCTGGTATCGACCCGTTGATCGCCATAGCGGTTCGTTCGACGCCATCAGGAGAGACGGTGACCTCGGTCAAGTCGAACTGATAGAGTTCATGTCAGCCACGGGGCAACGGACCCATGTGGGCGAGTCACTGAACTCTTTCACTTACCCAATATTCCCGAGTGACCCCGGTGTCAACGACCTCGGTGTAGTAGTCCGTGTCGATGGAGTAATCGCACCATTCGGAACGAGTGGACGCGGTGTTGCCGCTACATGAGCTAGCGCGTGGTGACAAGACATCGGAATGATCGAAGGGGCCTGCTGAGGCAAGACCAGCAAGAGATGCGGCCAAAAAGAATGACGGCAACATCTTCGAAAGTGTGTGGCCCGGAAGGAAAAGGAATGTGAGGTGGGAGATAGAATGGGAAGTGTTGTGTGCGAGTAGTGAATGGAGGGGAGGAATGGGATGAAGATGCAGAGACAGACAAGATCGTGAGCTTGATGAATGACCATTGTGATATATACTCACATGAGCGACCTATCCACCTCAGTAGGTGCCGTGTGCCAAGCTCGTTGCTACATCTGCAAACAAACCAACTCGAGCCCCAGGACCCAGGATACCCCCCTTAGATTCGACGGCACGGCTCCGAAGGTGCGCGTCATGCGCCGATTCGTATTGACATCTCCACCGCAAGCATCTAACGGCGACCGTCGATGTTTAACCAAAAGAAACACTTGCGCAAACATTGAGGCTTAAGGTTGCCAGTGCTCCGTTCACACGCCCTCAGGGATGGCACAGATTACCGCCTCCCCCGGGTGGGCCCGAATTGTGGAGGTCTCAGCGGGAATGTGCATGCTATATGCATGGAGCCGTGGGCCGGTCTTGAGGAAATGCCAACTCGCGAGGCCAACAATGAATCACAGCATGTTGACTTTACCTATGGGATCCCTGAGTTGTGCCCCCCGATACTCTGCAGAACTTAGAAAGTACTGTGTATAATAGCACTGCCACAGCTCCCCGCCACATTCCGGCGTACAGGCATGTGTCTAGCCCCTTTTGGAAGATCACTGCGGCCCCCCGTTCAAACATTCTCAGGGGTTGCTCTCATCTGTTTGGCATGATTGTGTCTAGCCAATACTGTGTAGGTACTTTGGTATTGGTGCCTAGCCTTCACCTTCGTCACCCAGTTACCGGACTGATGCAGCGCGTTGTGCGTTATTGATGGCGTGCGAGACAATCGCCTAGTTGTTCGTTGTGCATGTTTGAAGTGTGCAACTAAATTCGATACGAAGGGAATCATCCTCCCAAAAATAGACCAGTGTAGATCCAGCCGTCGAATACTTTTCTCTTGGCTACTGATTGGGATACTCGTTTATCCTGATTGGCCAGCGGGACAAGGACATGCGCTGTCACAGTACAAGCTTCGAATTAAACACGCGATGAACCAAGGCTGGACAAGGGGTCGGACGTGACCAGCCGAATTACTTCTGGCAGTCTGCTCTGCCAGCAGTACTCGTGAATCAGGTCTCTACAACATAGTACCGGGTCCGCGGAACTAGCCCAGGTGGCTTTCCAATGCCCATCATCAACACCACAGCATTAATAGGTTGCAGATCCTGTCTGGCTCGGCACGGGAACATTTTGTGGGGGCTCCACAGCGTTGGGACCGCCAAGGCTGGGAGCTCCCACTCACTCGTGCAGAGTCGATCGGGATGAACCAGCAAAGCCACCTATGGGCACGTCGATTCGTGGTACTGGACCACTCAATGCAGCAACGGCGGAGCAACGAGCCCCATGATCGACGTTATCTGGACTTTGATCTTCAGATCCCTGGCGATCAGAGTGTTCGGTTCCAGGACGCGGGCGGCCCCGGGGCCGTTATGCTACGCGTGCATACTACCTGGACGCTGACGAGTGCTATGCACATGTCATGAGACTCGAGCCAAGGATGGATTGCTTCTGCGAACGACGAGGCGCAGCGTCGCCCATGATTAGTTCAGCGGTCGTCCCAGTTTTTCCATCAAATGGGCCAGGCCTACGTACTTCTTCTCCCACCATCGCCAGCCCATTGCACCAATCACAAAGCACCAACAGTATTCTCTTCTATTTATGTCCTGAATTTGTGGGAACCCAAGGTCTCCCAGAAATCCGGAAATCTCCACGGTGCAGCCCCTAGGCCATCGGAGGCTTGACAAGCTTTGCGAAGCGAGGGGGGCGCATTCCACGTCTTGTCAGGGGCTCACGTGGGTCGAGTCAGTCGTTCGTCTTTCGCGTTGACGAGTCGCGGTGTCAGCCCTGTTCCCATCCATCCATCCATACATACATATTATAGGTATTTCCGGGCGAGGCTGAGCGGCAAAGTCTGTTGTGGGTCTGCCGTACGATGTACTAAACTAGTTAGTGCGCCGTGATGTGTTCGGGATGTGGGCTTGGCTTCGGAGACATAAACAAAGTTTCGTTTGTACACGCAAGGCTGTACCCAGGGGCATTAGTAGCAACCATCAGGATATATGACATCGCTCGACACCGACTGTGGCATGACGATATCCCACCTCAGTATTCGGTCGCTACTCAAGATTTCTCAACTCAGCTATATAATATATTTCTAGTCGGTCGTTTCCTGCATCTCGAGCTCATTTTCAAAGTCCTCGGCACACAAACATCTCGCGCTTTATCCACAATGTCCAAGCTCATCACATCCCTCGTGGCCCTGTCGGCCGCATTGACGGGCGTCCTCGCTGCACCAAGCATCCTGGAGGATCGTGCCAGCAGCAGTAGCAATTTCAGCCTGTTTGCGTTCGGCTCAGGTGAAGATACAGAAATTGGCGGATACCCTATCTTCTACTATTCTGGTGAGTGTGCAACAAGATTACAGATTGTGATGGACCTGAACCGCAACTGACTCTTGGTTTGTCAGGCTACGCCTATATCGCCGATCCCGCCAAGGTGAACTACACCACAGACTATGTGACTTTTGGTATATCTGCCGTCTCCCAAACTGAAGGCTGAATCTCAATGCTGACTTCCGCTCCAGTTAAAAACTCTAGCGATGCGACGCAGTGGATCGCCAGCCCTCTGCAGTCAAACAACAATACCTGGGCGGAATCTGTGTTCTACATACCCGCAACCTTGGGGCCCATCGGTTTCTACAAGGAGGGCGTCAGCAACGTGTCTGCAAGCGACATCATCATGACCGGTTTCAAGTTCTACGGCAACACCGCCATGGTGAAGGTCGACGGCACCCTGGAGACCGCGTGGTACGCTGTCGCCACTGCCATTGACGGACTATGGTCCGTTGGATGGAATGCTACCGACGTCGACGACGCTCAGCTCATCAGCCTAAGGAGAGTGACCGGTGGCAACGTCGACTATCCCAAAGACAAGGCGTAAAGGGCTGTATGTCGAGGAGCTTCGGTAGGTATCGTGTGACACTTCAAAAGTTCAATTCATGTATAAACAAGGGATTCTCAAGACATGTATAGAGACGAATTAGAAGGATCTTTGTTCAGGTAGTAGTACACTCAATGTCCTAGCAATCTCTGCGTTACACTCGAATGCAGAAAGCTTGTGAAGAATGACACAGACCATCAACCGGTCAGCTTTCCCCCGCTCCCGGAAGGCCAAAAAAAGAAAGACAGTGTTGAGAGCACCTGCATCCTCCTGCCGCAAAATCCCCTTGTTGCTTCGGAAAACGACACAAGGCCTGCTCTCCCTTCAAAGGCCTCGCAAGCCCCCTGGTCCACCCTACGTCAGTATCCACGGACCCGAGACTCACTTTAATAATGCTTGTGGAACCTCATACGTATACCATCGTACGTACTATTACACCTCCCTGGCCACACTGTCAGACCTATGACGCGGAATCGCCATTGTCTTCAGCAAGATCAAGAAAGGAGTCTTTCTTGATATACCGGCATAGATGCACAGCAACTTTCTGACAATTATTATCTATGGCCCTCGCTTATTGCGTATGGCCTATCCCACAAGGTTCAGGGTTGTCGGAACGAATAATTATACAGTAATTACTTCGCCACAAAGTAGATACCCCTGGAATAGCACGTTCCCAGTGTAAAGTACTTGCTATAACAAGGGTAAAATGGCTTATATAATAAGCTTTCTAGGTATATATGCCGGTCTTTAAACCCTTTCTCTTTAGAAATAAACTTACTATTTAAACTTTTTATAATTTATATATTTAAGTGCTTATAATAGTTATAAGCCCGGCTTTTTTAAACTTTAACTATGTTATTAAAAGGCTTAAATGTATTTTTTCCTTTAAAAGCTTAAAAGTTTTTAATTAATTTTAGTATTTTTTATTTTTTATTAATTTAAGCTTATATTTTTCTTTAACTTTAATGCTTATTGTAGTGTTTTTTCTTTTAACGACTTAAGCTTAAGTGTTTTTTAATAATTTTTATTAGTTTTATAGTTTTAACTAGTAGTTTAAGCTTAAACTACTTTTTAGCAAAAGTTTTTAAGTTTAAAGAAAACTTTTAAGTTTTAAATAAAAATTAAAATTAGTTTAAAAGTTAAATTATTTGCTAAAAGCCTTATAAAAGCTTTTAATAAAAAGGTAAATTTACTAAGTTAGTTATAAAAAAACTTAATAAGTAAATAAACTTTTGCTATAGTAGTAGGCTAAACTTTTTTTTAACAAAAGTTTAAAAAATTAATAAAAGTTTTTAACGAAAGCATTTAGACTTTTGCTGCAAAAGGCTATCTATTATAACCCATACAATATGCAGGTTACAAAATAGGCCAACAGGCTATATAAGACAGAATAACGGAACCCAACGTTTCCGCTGCAAGAAAACATCTCTTATATTAGATATGCTTATATTAGCTAAACACTAAGGTTAAGGTTTAAACCGCAAAAACCAATAAGCAGTTTATATAAATCCTACCTTAGACTGCAGCAGTTAACTAGCAACTCTAATAGTCTAAAACTAAAGAGCTAAATATATATTTAAATATATTCTTTATTATTAGATAAATTTAATAAATAGCTTTTTAATCGTTAATCTAAGTATTTACCTTTAAATAACTTTTTTGCTAATAATTATTTGCTAGTTATAAAATAACAATATTTTTGCTACTATAATTAGTATACTCTTGCAACTATTTCTGCTAACATAAACCCTTTAGCACTTTAAAAACTTATAAAACCCAGCAGTAATTATTACATTTTAATAACTCTTATTTAAAATAGCTTAGTATATACTAACTAAACAATATAAAAACACAATAGCTTTTTAAACTTTTACCTTATTTAATATTAAAAATAATAACCTTACTATAACTTAAATAATTAAGCAAGTTAGCTACCTTAGTTAAAAAATCACCTGCCTTTAAGCTATTTAAAAAAGCAAATCTTATAAGATAAATAAACTAAAACTCTACAATAATAATAAAGAAACCCTTTAAAGCTTTCTTACTTATAATTGCGCCTACTTTAAATACAATGCTAACTAGTTTACTAAAGATAAAGAGAAAATCTTCTTTTTTAGCACTTGCCTTAAAGAAAACGCTGCTAAATAGTTTAAACTAATTTTAAGGGATTACTTAAAAAACAGCGATTAAAAATAAAACAATATAATTATAAAAGCTTTTAACAGCTATAAAAACTATAAAAAGCTTTTTAGGGAAACTTTTATTAACTTTAATAAAAAATATACTATAAAATAATAACTTTATAAGCTACAATAAACTAAGTTAGCCTTAGAATATGCTATTAGTTTTCGTTAAGTTTTAGCATATTTAAGATAAGAGAACAAGCTAATAATATCTTAGTTTTACAAAAAACTAAAGGATAAAGTTAAAAACAAGTTATTTAAACAAAACTAATTAAAAAGATTTACTTAATATATTACTATAGCTATATAAATCAATAATTATTTATATAAACAATAATAAAAACATAATAAGAAAAGCAATAGCACAATATAAAAGTTTTACCTATAAGCTAATACTAGCAAACATTATTAACTATAATAATAATTTAATAATAATATAGCCATTAATAAAACAACATACTTAGGCTTTATAAAATTAAAAGCTGCTAACTAAAAGCTATTAAATAAATGCTTTAACTGCGGCAAAAAAGAATATTTTATATGCAAATGCTACTAACTTAAAAAGTTATAAAAACCTATCTTTAAGAGACAGCAATAATTTAATATACTTAGAAAAGTGCACTTTACTAATAATATATACTTTTATACCAAGACACAATAATTTAAAAAATCACCTAAACTAAAAAAATATCTTTAAAACCTACCTCTTTTAAAATAAGTAACAAACTTTATTAACTATAAAACCTTTTACTAAGCTTTTTATTACAATAATAGCTGCATATTATACTTTTTAGCAAAGAAATCTGCAAAATAATTTTCTTAAAAACCTAAGAAATTATAATAGCCAGCTATAGAAAAATATAAACTACTTTATAACACTATTATTTAAAATAGCAACTTAGATTATTCCTTAAACTCTTTTAACTATACTCTTAAAAAAGTAAACAATAACTCTAACAACCTAATACTTTTATATACTACTAAATAACAAAAAAAAAATAAAACTATAATATAACAACTTATAAAACAAAACTATTAATTAGATAACTTATTAAAACCTGCTATATTAAACTAAAAATATATTATAAAAAGCACTAAGATTAAATACTTTATACGTAGAATTAGCCTGCAAAAACTCTTTGCCTATACGCCTTTGTAAAAGGCAATAATAATAAAATACAAAAACCTACAAATTAGCCTTTTTTACAAAAATTATTATAAACTTAAATAGATTTCCTATATATACTACAGCTATAAAACACACTTTAGCAATAAAGCTAAGTATAAATGGTTTCTAGCACAAAGATTTAACTAAATCATCTAAGCAATTAAAGAATTAACGTGGTTGTATACCAAGCGATATAGGACACTGAGCGATATACTTTTCCACTTTACGCAACCTACCCACTTTAGCGCGTTATCTTTCCACAACTACTTATAGAATTTGCCCTAAAAGAAAGCTGTATTATCTTTGCTATTAAAGCGGTTAAGTTATTAAAAAAAATCAGCTAAAAACACATTATAGCGCTATATAATATCCTTTATGTTACCTTTAGCTACTATATAAGAAGCAAAGCATTATGCTTAATAATACGCTTAAATAGCATTATATTAACTAAGTTAAAAGAGAAAGTAATTGTTAAATATATTTTAGATTAAAATGCATAAGGGTTTTTGCCTTAGATTGCTAATATAGAAGATATAGCTAATTATCTCCTTAAAGTATATAGCAAAGGGCGCATTAGGATGTATTAGCTATATTGCTTTATTATATAATGCTCTAAGCTTAAAATATATATTAATTGCGCTTATAACTATTAAAGAGCTTATTGCAAAAATCTAAAGGTCTTAAGCAACTAATTTTGTTTATATATAAATATAAAGGCTAAGTATAGAGTGTAGGATTGCAATATTTATAACTTTAACAAAACTAGCTTTATAATAGGTATAATTTAGTTATTTATAGTAGTTATATGCATTAAATGCATTAAAAAGCTAAAATTAATATAGCTTAGCAATTAAAAATAGGCAATAGCAATAGTTTATATAAGCGGTAATAAATATGCAATGCTGTTATTTTTAATAGTTTAAGGCAGAAACCATTTTGTTAATTAGTATACTTAGGCTAAGTTTTTAGATAATTAGATTATTAAAACAACTTTTAATAAATAAACTAATAATAAAATAAGCATTAAATAGCTGCAGCATTTTAATTAATTCTCTAAGCTATATATAATAAATATATATTAGCTTTTTATTTTAAATAGCTATAAAAGCTATATTAATGCAGAGTTTAAGATATATTGCAAAGAAAACAAAATTATTTTACTTTGTTTGCCTTTGCATTTATTTTATTTAACACAGCCTTTAAATATAAACTATTTTAATACTTTAAAGTTAAAATATAGCAATTAAATTAATATGCTTATTAAAGCGTATATCTACTATATTATTAAAAATAAGTTCTTTTTAGCGTTTAAATA